>QHHH01000058.1:0-132751 GCA_004367485.1 Fusarium citri
CAGCTTGTTATTCTTTTAACCAATAGAATGGCAGACTGACATTGGCTTATTTGCTGGCTCACTTTTTTCCCTTGTTCCGACAGGTAAGCCGTTTGGTATTCCGCTGCGGAAGTGTGAAGTGGCTCACATCAGCCCACCAGGTGGGGGGGGGGGGGGCACTGAATCCTTCAGAATAGGCACATTCGAAAGGATCATTTTGTTATCGGAGTCATATCTTCCTGTTCCGAAGAGCTTGCTATCATATTATTGGGTAGTTGGGCAGATAATCTGCTCGAATTGAGGCTCTTCGCAATGTGCTACTCTCCACTTGCGAAACTGTACCTGCTGGCTGGCCCCAGGTCATTCATCTCTACAGGCACGACTCGTCTGTAGCCTTTTTTTTTTTTTTTAATTCTTCTCTTCTTTTATCTTTCGAAGCATAGTAGTGACTGTTTTAGATTCGTGCTTCCAATATTCCCACCAGACTTCAATTCTGCAGTCGTAGTATCCTCCAGTCGGGGCACCTTTATGGCGAAGTACCATTTCACGTCCGGATCCTTATCAGCTCAGAACATCAGCAGCTTAGTCGCTTACATTTGACGTCCGAGTCATGCAAGGCTGAAAGAACCTCGATTGAATTATTAAAAAATGAAAACGAAAAAAGACTACGTCGTGCTTAAAAAGTCATGGGCGTCATTAAACCTCCCAATTGTCCATGACCTCACCAAAAACTCCACCACGACTCCATCATAAAAACACCCTACCAAACCACTTTAGGTACACCATTGGTTAGAATTTGCAGCACGGCTCGACCCGATCAAGATCTACCAACGATGATCGATCCCCGATGCTTCCTGCACTTCCGAATCTCTCATCAACAGAGAAAAGAGGACAAAGCTCTGTGCGCAGACCCAATTTAGTGATCCACGAGTTATACCACCGTGCCTTTCTATGACACGATGATCATGACGACATACACGGTACCTTTTCTCTATAGAATGGACGCCTCAAATCCCAATTCGGGTTTCTTGGCCTCTTGTTCTGGTTAATCCATCTTGGCGTTCAATATGAAGGAGTTGCTTCGCGATACTATTTTCAGCCATATCCTACGTCTGCTGACGGGTGGGAGAGTGTTCAAGTATCCCGAGGAGGAAGATCCGTCGCTATGGAAGAAATACGTGCACGTTGGGAAGTCGGGGAACATGGCGAGGCATGGTCAGCCGCAGGCTCCTGAGGGTGAGAGGAGGGAGCAGACGAGGTCTGATTCTTCGGATACCGCTGTTTCTGAAGGAGAGGGGAGAACAGTAAATGAAGTTAGTGGGCATGTTGTTGACAAGGAGAAGGGAAAGGATGTTCATGTTGTGGATTGGTATGGTCCTGATGATTCTGAAGTAAGTCCTTTATCTCCATGGCGCTACTATATACTGACAGATACAGAACCCTAGAAACTGGTCGCGAATCAAGAGATTCTTCATCACCTTCGAAATCTGCCTCCTCACATTCTCCGTCTACATCGGCTCAGCCATCTACACGGCCGGTTTACAAGATGTGATGCAAGAATTCGGCGTCTCTCAAGTCGCCGCCACGCTCGGTCTCACTCTCTTCGTTGCAGGCTATGGTCTTGGTCCCATGGTTTGGTCTCCGTTGTCTGAGATCCCACAGATCGGTCGAAACCCTGTCTACATCATCACATTGGCGTTGTTCGTTGTTCTCCAAGTGCCTACCGCCCTTGCTACGAACTTCGGTATGCTTCTCGCCTTCCGATTCATCACCGGCTTCATCGGGTCTCCGTCACTCGCAACGGGTGGAGCGTCGATTGGCGATATGTACAAGCCAGCTAAGCGAACCTATGGCCTTGCTGTCTGGGGTGTCGGAGCCATCTGTGGTCCTACCCTTGGTCCTCTCGTCGGAGGCTTTGCTGCTGAAGCAAGAGGTTGGAGGTGGACTATCTGGGAACTTATGTGGTTGTCAGGTGCCTCACTCGTGCTCTTCTTCTTCTTCCTCCCCGAGACATCCCCCGCGAATATTCTTTACCGCCGAAGTCGTCGCCTGCGAAAGCTCACTGGCAACGACAAGCTCGTGTGCGAGGCTGAGCTCGCCACCCATGACATGTCCATGAAGGACATCGCGTTGATGACTCTGGTACGACCCTTCCAGCTGAGTCTGGGCGAGCCTATCGTGTTCGCGCTCAACCTCTATATCGCTCTCATCTACGGTCTGCTATACATCTGGTTTGAGTCTTTCCCTATTGTCTTTGGTGAGATTTATGGCTTCTCTCTGGGTATCCAAGGTCTTGCCTATCTCGGCATCTTGGTCGCTGTCTTTGTTGTTCTGCCCCCGTTCGTGTGGTATCAGCACAAGTACATCGAGCCCAAGTTTAATGAAGACGGAGAACTTAAGCCTGAGTGGAGATTACCTCCCTCATTCGTCGGCGCTTTTGCGATTCCTATCTGCCTCTTCTGGTTCGGTTGGTCGTCGCGTGCTAGTATTCACTGGATCGTCCCCATCATCGGCACCGGATGGTTCTCTATCGGAGCATTCTTGCTATTCAATTCCGTATTGAACTACCTGAGCGACGCGTATCCCGAGTATGCAGCCTCAGTTCTCGCCGGCAACGACTTCTTCCGAAGTTCGTTCGGTGCTGGTTTCGTAAGTTCATACCATAACTACAGGGTATACGGATAACCTGCTAACAACCAACAGCCTCTATTTGCATCGGCTATGTACAAGAATCTGGGGGTCGGCTGGGCTAGTTCAACCTTGGCATTCATCTCCATCGCCTTTATCCCCATTCCGTTCGTCCTATTCAAGTACGGAGAAAAAATTAGGCATAAGAGTAAGCATGCTCGTCATGACCTGTAAGGTTCAAGAAGTGTGAACATTGGGGGTTGTATTGGGGGCGGGATACTCGGGAAGTGGATATTAAAGAAAAATAGAATTTGATCAGAAGGGTCCCCATAATCTTAATAGCGTAACTTAGAAGTTAGTTTATAGGTGGATTAAATACAGTTTGCGGATGTTATCGAATTAACTTCGATGTCCTCGTATGCGCGTGGCGCTTGCAGTTACGCGACTAAACAACAGCAGAGAAACGAAAGGGATACCCAATTAAGGTTAACGCGCGAATAAACACCATAAGATCGTCTACTATGGCAGTAGATCTGGTCCCAACTTCAGATGAATATTTGCCGTAGGGTAGCATACTGCAACACTCTGTCCAGCCAAGCCGCAGTACGCTTAAAACGGCTTCTGCAAAAGCGGAAGACATGGTCTTTTCAGGCAAAAGAGCATCTCTGCATGACTGTTGGTCACGATCGCAATTCAACGGTCGCCAATGCAGGGGTGATATCCACTTCATGCAGATCCTGGGGTCCCCTAGCGAGTCTGAAACGATCCGCTTGGTGGAAAGCCGTTCTTCCTTTAGGGTCTGTTCCCCGGCGATGCTACCCAAGACGGTAATTGTGAGCTATAAAAAGTGGCAATGGAGAGAAAAGAAATTTGATATGCGTATGCTTGCGTTATTGCCTGCCTGTCAGATGTCACGGATGAACCATCGTCCTAATCTAAAATGAACAAACATGGATGTAGTGGATCGTGCTCACGCCATGTCAACTCAATCGGAATGAATAAATACTTTAAAATGCCCGCCTGGATGTCACTGGAGATTTTAGACTATCGATCTCGAGTCGACAACTTCTTCACTCTCGTTCTTTGTCTCTTCTCGCCATGAAGTTCCAGTCTCTCTGCCTCGCCCTGGCTTCGGCCAATGCCGCCCTCGGCAACAACCTGCTGGCTAACCTGGCCGACTCTTGGATTCGCAACAACCATGAGACCCAGCGTGCCTACTGGTATGGTCGTGCCGTCGTCTTCGAGGGTTACGAGGCTGCCATCGAGTTGACCAAGAACCAGACCCTGGTTGACTGGTACCGCGACCAGATGGACTTGGTCGTCGCCGACAACGGCACCATCATCAACTACGACATGACCAAGCACTCGCTTGACAACTACCGTATCGGCATGAACTTGCTCTGGTGGTACAAGCGCACTGGCGAGGACAAGTACAAGAAGGCTGCCGACTTCATCCGTGACAGGATCAACCAGCACCCCAGAACTCCCACTGGTGGTTTCTGGCACCGTGAGCCTACATACCCCGACCAGATGTGGCTCGACGGTATCTTCATGGCCGATTCTTTCTACGCCACTTGGACCAAGGAGTTCGATGCTAAGAACACCACCGCCTGGGACGACATTGTCCTCCAGTGGGACAAGATCCAGGAGGTCACCATCGACAAGGAGACCGGCCTTCCCGTCCACGGTTACGACGAGAGCAAGACCGCCGTCTGGGCTGACCCCAAGAACGGTGCTTCTCCCATCGTTTGGTCCCGCGCTGTCGGTTGGTACTTCTGGTCCCTGATCGAGGTCCTCGACGTCTTCCCCAAGTCCCACCCCGGCTACAAGCGTCTCCGCACCTACTACAAGGATCTCGCCTCCGCTCTTCTCCGCTCCCAGGGACACGAGAGCCACCTTTGGGAGATTGTCATGGACAAGGAGTACGAGGGTGCTGAGGGCAACTACATTGAGAGTTCCGCTTCTGCCATGTTCGCTTACGGATGGTTGGCTGGTCTCCGTCGCGGTTTCCTCGAGGAGGAGATCTACACCAAGCCTGCCAAGCAAGCTTACAAGCGTCTTTACCGTGACTTCGTTACCAAGCACAAGAACGGTACCCTGACCTGGGAGGGCACCGTCGAGGTTGGATCTCTTAACAGCGATGCTTCTTTCGAGGTAAGTCAACTTTTATAATGCCATAATATGATCCATGCTAACGGGTTGCAGTACTACACTGAGGTTGAGGTCGTTCCCAACGATACCCGAGGCCACGGACCTTACATGATGGCCGTTTACGAGTGGGAGCTTCGCAACAAATAAGCGAAACGCGCATATATGTATGAGTGAATGATATGAGTGTATAGCGATCATCATTTAGACCATATAGATGTTTGACTGGGGAGTTGAGCAATGTTTGAGCCGACTGGACCTTGGTATTATCTAATTCTACGTGCTGCCCTGCGCGGTACATTTGTCGCACTTGCGGCGTTTCCAACAACAATCTTTCCTTCCATTGCTATGTGAGACGGTGCCCAACATTCTCACGGTCTTCCTCTGAGGTTATGAGAATTAATTGGTGTTGATGTTTGTTTGACGAACGCGACGCGACGCGAATGGCAGGTCTGACGTCAGAGCGTCCAGCTGATAGCGTTAGCCAGCATTAGCCCAGGAACCGCAGCCAGAAGCGACAAGCTTTTGGTAAACAATATCCAATTTGCTTGAATTCCCGACGCAGTATTTAGCTCTGGCTTGTTAAAAATAAACTCAATCAATTGTCATTTCAGTCGCTTTACATTCCAACGCGAGTTGAGTTACGTCATGAAGGCCCGCTTCCGGCCTTACGTCATGTCTCAGCCGTCACTGTTACTGTCAGCTCCAATCCTCAACTTCACCCTTCGACCTTATATCCGACCTGAACGTTAAACAATCGAACACCAAGAGATCCATCATCCAATACCAGATTGAACAAACGCTTACCAAAAATGGCAGAAGTCGCAGCAGGTGTAATCGCAGCAGAGCAGGTCGTCTCGACAGGCCTCGAAGTCGGCGCAGCAGCTACGGTCGCGAAACCTACACAGCCTCTCACGGCTGTCCTAAGCCAGATTGCTTCAACTCCAGAGAAAGACAACTCGTAAGACGACCTGGATCTTTGACAAGATTTGATGCTGATACTGACTTAGACACAGGCTCTCCCTCGCACGCTCCCACCACACAGTCACCGTAATCGACGGTAAGGCTTACATCTTCGGCGGCAAGAAGGACGATGGCAAGCTCTGCAACAATGACGTCCATGGAATCGCCATTCTAGGCGAACAAAGAGTCGAGGGCGATAGCGAGTACGCGTGTTACCCAGCCGTCGGTGATGAAGGACACATCCCACCTCCACGAGTCAATCATGCTGCATGTGCTCGTCGCGACACGATGATTGTCTTTGGCGGACAAAATGCAGAGGGTCACGCAGCTGATGACGAGTTTACACTTTGGGAATGGGAGCCCACGGCTGCTCGATGGGCAGCGATAGACGCAGCTGGAAAGGCACCCCAGTCTCGACACAGCCATCAGATCTTCTACGACGCTAAGAAGGATAACCTGATCTTGCACGGTGGCTATGAGAACGACCAGCCATCAACTGGCACCTGGCTGTTCGATTTCACAACACGTTTGTGGCATGTCCTACCAGATGCGCCAGCTGCACCTCTGGCCTCGCAATTTGTCGAAGGAACTCTGTACTCCATCAGCGCCGAGTCCGATATCCATGGCTCAGTCCACTACATCAAGCCCGGTTCTATCCAGGACGAATCTGTCGACAAACTTCCCGAATGGACAACCGTCGACTTCCCCTCCAATCCCATCGTCCCTGGCCCTCGACCCCGCGTAGGCAGTGCCTTGATCCCTGTGACAACCGGTCTCGGACGCCGCTATCTTCTCTACCTCCTCGGCAGCCGCCAAGACGCCGTCATCGCATCTACAGACAAGACATACACTGAAGACCACCCGTTCTACTCCGACATGTGGACTCTGCAGCTACCCTCCGACGACTATAGCGCTACGCGCGTGAAGGACGCCATCCGCGGTGTTATTCCTGGTGTCGAGTCTGGTGCGTTCAGCTGGCATGAACTTGAGATTGCTCCAGCGGAGATGACGCAGGAGGCCGGAAAGGTTCATCCTGGCCCGAGAGGGTACTTTGGAGCAGACACATGCTTGAATGGCAAGGGAATTCTGATGTGGGGTGGCGTTAATGCGAAGGGTGAGACTGAGGCTGATGGCTGGTTGTTGAAGGTTTCTTAGAAGTTAAATCGTCTATGCTGGCGCAGAATAGTGTATTATGAGCGGTGCGCAAATGGTAAGGGAAAATGCTAGTTATCAAGAACAAACGAAAACAATCAAGATTTATTAAACTTATCGGCATTCATAATGTCCTTGAGAGCACGAGATACCATCATTTTACGTGAAGCAACACCTCATAGCGAATGACTGAATTATGCTGTCACGATAACATCCATCAATGACGTACTAGCCTTAGTCAGCGTAAATTTCATCACGACACCCATCGTGGCCAATTTTCTTCACACTTATCCATCTAACTATCAAACAGCCTCAAAGTCGCTGAATAAACATGAATCACACTCTCGTCACAAGAGGTCTAAGGGCCGCGGCTCTTAGAAGATCAGTTCGCACAACCTCTCCTCGCGCCGTGTCCAATGCTACAAAATTCGAGCCTCAATCTCAAGCAACGACCCAGACACAGTCAAAGCAGCAGGAATCTACAGCAAAAGACACAACCAAAATGACGACTCCTAAGAAGAAGACACTAGCACAGTTGGATCAGGAACTACGAGAGAAGCTTGAAGGCCTTTCTGGAGAAGGTGGTGGTGCTGGAGTTGAATATGAGGGTGGAAAGGCAGAAGGGCTTAAGAGAGGTGTCAAGTCGAATATGTTTAGGGTGATATGAAGATATCGGTTCGCAGCGAGTTACACGAGGACTTTTAATTGCCAATGGAGCTTTGGAATCTCAACTTAATACAACCTGCATAATATTCAAGTCTGGAGTCGTGATTCCACCATCCCAGCCTGAAAAAGAAAACTGTGTATACAATACGCCCTCAAACTAACGATTCTCGGTTTTTGCGTCTTGAACAGTCTCTCTCACCACGACTGGCTCAACCTCCCCAGCGGCCTTATTCTCGTCAATCTTTGCCTCATCAACCTTGGACAAATCAACTGTCTTGAGAGCGAACATGACGATAAGCATAGGCGCAAGCGCACATGTCGCAGCGATGGCAAGAAGCCTCTGCGTCTCGCGGTACGACTGGTCAATGGCCGCTCGAACAGGTGTGCCTTTTGCGAATTTCTGAGCGACAACGATAGACTTGTAGATCTTGAAGGCGTTGGCTTTGGCGCTTTCGGGGAGGTAGGTTGTGAGTTTCTTGGGGAGCATATTGTTCCAAATTGCGCCTCCGACACTAGAAGGATTAGTGAATTATCTCTTACAGAGTGAGAGAGGGAAGCTTACCTAGTGCCAATAGCAGCACCAAAGTTCATTGCTGCGTAGTAGACGCCTGTAACGACAGGAACATCCTCCTTGGCAACAAGAGCCTGGATGGAAACTTGGGCAGCTGTTTGGTAAAACGCCCGACCAACTCCTACAAGAGTCTTTGCGGTGATGAAAGAAGCTTCGTTGGCATGGTCCCCGTTCATGTTTACCAGATAGATCATCAGGCCTTGTCCAAGAACGCACAAGGGAACACCGATGAAGACGAAGATTTGGCTGCGCTTGGTGTACTTCATGAGTACGCCTACAAGGACGGAGGCAATCTGGAATGCCACACGGAGAGCATTGCTAGACAAGTGTCAATTATGTACACTTATGTTTGTTCTGTGGACTTACTCGATGCGAGTCGCGTGACCTGGGCTGAAGCCTCCAGCAACCTGAAGATAACTAGGGAAGAAGAGTGTGAAGCAAGAGTAGTGAAAGAAGTCGAGCATAGACAAGACACAAGCTGCCACAACTGTGCGCTCTTTGATCATTCGGAAAGGAACGAAAGGGACTTTTGCAAACTTTGTATCCCAAACAAAGAAGCCAGCAATCACCGCAACTCCGATGACAAGCATGGCGATGTAACTCCCTTGGTCCCAACGGTCACTGTTCCTAGCACCAGTAAGTGAGAGTGGGATAAGAGTCAAACCAAGACCAATGACGAGTAACATGGCGCCGGCGATGTCGAGATCAACCCAAACAAGGTTGATAACGCGCTTTCTCAAGGGCTGCGTTTTGTCCGCAGCATCCCAAGCGCCCTTTCGTCTGTATCCGGCCTTTCGAGCCTTTCTTTGTAGGATATAGAGTGTGATGATCAGAGGCGCAGCGCAGAAAGGAAGGATGGCAGCCCACATTCCGTAACCCCATCGCCAGGTCGAGTGCTTGAGAACACTATCTGCTACGATAGAACCCAGGTAGAGTGTTGGGATTGAGGCGATCGATTCGGGGAGGGAAGTCCAGAGACCACGGTTGATGAGGCTTGTGGTGTCTGCGATGAAAACTTGTTGCATTATTACGTAGCCGGTGTCGCCGATGGACTCGAAGATGCCTCCAGCCTAGAGGTCGTCAGTACTGATCAATTAAATGTGGGAGAGCTAAGACGTACGATATACGTTGCGATGTTCTGGCATGCTGCGTACATGATTTGTGAGATAACCAGGAAGAGAATAGAGAAGGTAAGACCTTCAGCTCGCCCGAAGACCTGCATCATGTCAGTCAGCTGATACACGATATCCTCTGGAAATGGATGCTTGCGTTTGAGAACTTGGCCATAATTGGATATGTAACCAGCCCAATGATCGTTCCTACTACATTCGCAGTAGCGAGAGCCGAGTGCCTCTGGAAGGCTGATGTCGCGTAGGCATCGTAAACTTTGGTAGCATATTTGAGGAACGAGGTAATGAAGGTCGTGGCAAAAAGACTGTCTGGGTCAGTTTAGTATTGAGAAATAGGAAGTAAGAAACGTACCCAGTGAAAGCAATAATCAAGGCCTTCTTGGACCATGACTCTCTAAGGATATCGGTATTGTCGGGAACATGCTTCTCATGTGTCGAAGTCGCTTCCTTGCGCGCAGCTTCAACATCACCTGAGCTGCGATGTTCTGAACTGTTATCAGCCGCCATTTCAGTATTTCACACAGAAGACAACATAGTATTTCCTGACTGGATGAGCCGCAATCACCAGTTTATATCTGTTCATCACCCACGGAGCAATTCCGCCCACCCACAACCCGTCAGACCACTAGCCATGTCGTGGATCCATCTAATCTTATCAGATCCGCTGTTGATCTTCACACCATTGGCTACTAAACCCCGGAAGTAAATCGTATGGGCCGACAGGTGGTGCAAAAAAGCCTCAGATTTGCGAGACCTTCTCGAAGCTTGACTGACTTAGGGATAGTTCTCGGATCTTTCACGCTGGTTGCCACTTGCTCGCTTCAGAGACGAATAAGGACCTCGGATCAGAGATTTTCGGAGTTGAAGTTCTGGAAAATATCGGATTGTCAGCCTACTCCCCAGGGTGTCAGAAGAATTGGCCCCTAAAGGCATGAGAGGCGAAATGATTTGGTCACTTTATGCTAGCTTAGACTAGCAGTTGGGCTACTTATTATCGAAGCCTAAGCCTTAGAGGACAATTCTTCCGTTACCCACCTACTACTGTAACGGTCTCTTGACAATATTCGGATGACAGGTGATCGATCTTAGTTGCGGTGGGTTTGCCACCAACCTGAGAAAGCATCTTGCAGGATCATCCGATGCTCATCTTATCAGATCATCGTGATCGATCAGGTCAGAGGCTGAAAGGTGTTGCAGGGCTGGTCCATTACTCAGGGTCAGATCCACGCTAGCATTCAGCTTAGACGAGTTGCCGGATACGGACAAGAGGCCCCAGTCACATGCTAAAAGAACTCAGGAAGTGATTCTTCAGACGAAAGACTTGGAACTTTTGATGAAAGGAATTCTTTGATGATAGGTATGACAACCTTCTAATTACAATTTTCATATCTCGAAAAGATTGTCTAGACCAATGATCTAAGTAAAATGGCATTCAACACCTGCAATGCATGCTTCTTAACACACTCCGAAATCCCAACACGCTCTCAAGGTAAAAGGCCAGTCTACTCAAGATTGTTGGGAACCTTTGCTCGGATCTTGGGTCCGTACAAACAGAATATGACCGGCACAGGCACAAGCACCAGAGCCAGGAAAGCCAGAATACTGTTACCCCAGCCAAGGCCAAGGCCGTCATACATGGACAGACCAGCTAAAGGAAGTAGGGCACCAGCCAGAGATCGAAGGACAGTCATGGCAGCAACTACTGAAGCCGCGTACTGGATGTAGGCATCGACGAGGTATGTTTGCAGACACATCTGGTTTCGTTAGCAATGATACAAAATAGGTAGTAAAGGTGGAACTTACCATAATACCCATGAGTCCAAAGCAGAAAAGGGCAACACCGATCATAGGCACAATCCAATGTGTGTGCTGATCTGTCGACCAGCCGTACCAGAACAAAGAAGCAACAATTAGCAAACCAGAAGGTAGTGTCATCCAGATAGGCAAACGGTCTTCAGGCACGGTCTTCCCGTTCTTGGCAATCTTCTTCTTAACAACAATGTCCGTCAAGACTCCAAAGGTAATTGTGCCGAAGAGCATACCGATTCCGGTAGGAAGGTAGGCTAGACCAATTGTTCCGGTGCCGAAACCATACTGCATGGCGAAGACGAAGGTAAAGGTGCTGAACATAAGGTATAGTACACCGTAGACGATGGCGACGTAGAGTGAGAGGATGAAGACCGGAAGGTGAGTTACAAGAAGCTTCATTGGGCGGATGATGGCGCCCTGGAAACGCTGCTTGGTTGTGACACCAACGGTGTCAAGTACAGAATAGAGATCTTGGTTGCCTGTCTCCTTCCGGAGCTTCTTTGCCTTAGTACGCAGAAGGATGGGTGCATATGTCTCTGGTGCAGCAAAGTAGCAGAGGACCATGATAGCACCAGTCTATAAAGTTATCAGCACAAGCATTTCCTCACTCCAATCAGTCAACTTACGAAAATGGCAATCACCCAGAATACCCACCGCCATCCAATAGCCTGAACCATGTAACCACCTGCAAGCGGTCCAATACACGGTCCAAGCAAAGGTCCCATAGCCCAAACAGCCATGGCCTTACCTCTCTCCTGCACAGGAAAGATATCAGAGATAGTACCACTGCCGTTGGTGACGGGCGTGGAACCAAAGAAGCCCATCAGGAAACGGAAGACGATGAGCATGGGCATGTTCTGGCTCAGGGCGGTGCAGATGGTCATGATAAGGAAGAGTACGTTGGCGATGTTGAAGACGATGGCGCGGCCGTATGTTTCGCTAAGGGGAGCGGCCAAGAGAGGACCGAAAGCGAAGCCGAGGACGTAGACGGAGACGACGAAGGTAGCGATGTTTCGGTTTGAGGTTTCGAATTCTCGCATGATGTCTGGAACGCCGGGTGCGAACATCGATGAGCCCTATACACGTTAGACATATGCATATATCTCCGAGTGTCGGTACATACAAGTGGTCTGGATTTAGTTAGCCAACCGATATACAACCAGCTGAAGATGGGGTGTCAACTTACGTTAGAAGGGTCATAACCGACAAAGCACCAATACACGACCACTTCTTCTTTGCAGGCCAGTTCATGGGATTGTTGGGATCATCGGGTCCATCCCATCCAACGGCGTTGGGATCCTGCGGCTGCACAACATCCTGCTCCTTAGGCGCCTCTTCATCTTGCACCTTACCTGCCACACTGACATTATCCGAAGGCGTAAGCGTACGCTGACTTCCAGGTCGAACTTCCTCCATCTCGATACTCTTTGAAGAATCGTTCGTAGCCATGGTGTCTCGAAAACCAAGAATATGATCAAGTCAAGGTAGAGAAGCCAAGTAGGGTTGCAAAGGGAAGCAAATCTATTTAAGTGCACCACGTTTGACAACGATGCAAGCCACTAACTAATGACCAAAGCGAAACCGAGCAACAAGACGAGACTAGCAGCCAATCAGAGTACCAACATGCAAGGTATCGGAGATGATCAAGAGCCCGATGCGAATAGGATATGGGACGGTTTTATGCGGTGCCCCACCCGGGAATCAGATCTGCCGGGCCGTTAATTATGCAACTTCTCCGAGTTTGTGCAGAGTTATGCAGGCTTTCGGCCGGAGCGCCCCTATTTTCTGTCCCGGTCCACGGGCCCCTATGCAAACGCAGGGATTCCTTTTTATTGGGGGTTTCAAGCCTTTTAAAAACCCGCGGACTGTGGCCCTTCAATATCCGCGGAGTGAATGACTCGTGAGTAATGCTGTCTTTCTCGCTTCGAAAGTTGCCGGTGCAAGTAGGCAATGCAATGGTTGAAATGTCTCATAAATGTGCAGAAGACCTGTCAATAATTCGAACCCGTCGGCCGCTCTGCTCCGGATACAGCCGTCGCTTGGCATTAGATTAGATAGGCTATCCCGATGAGACACACTGATCATCTGCAGTACCCGGCCACGTCCTCGATGTTCGGACGTCTTTAACAGTAATCACGACAATGGCCTTGTCAAATAATGAGTGATATCGTCGTGTATTAAATCGTGTGTAATTAATTTATAAGTCTAACCGAGGTACCCAATCTTTGACATTAACATCTTGTCCATCCACATCCACTCTAAGATTTTCGCTTTTGCATAACCTTCTTCAGCGGGTTCTTACCCCGGAATCGCATCCATGTGGCGAAATAAACAATAGCATAATTAAACGCGATAAAGGCGCAGAAGATGCCAAAATCGCGCCAAATATGTCGGTAGTACACACTAAAGCTAGCGCCGAATTCATCACCGGTCGCATATTGACAGAACTCGCAGAGGCCATCTTGACCAGTGCGAACGTAGCCACCGGCGCGCTTAATGAATGACTGAGTGTACTCAGAGCACGATTGACCTGAAGGAGGCTCAAAGCGCGCAAACTCACCCTCCTCACAGCGAACAGGCTGGTCGTGGATCGCGGCGGCGAGGAAGGCTTCGAGGAGGTAGTGGAAGGGCGTGAGCCAGTACATCCACTCGCGCCAGAAGGTAGGCAGGCCTTGGGGTGGGACAACAACACCACAGAAGGACACAACGAAGAGAAAGAAAAGCGGGACTAGAAGGGATGCAAGGAGTTCGTTGGGGGCGAATGCAGCGATGGCTTGTCCGAAACTGGTGTAGTACAGCTCGAAGAGGAGGACAAGCAGGAACGCGAAGCCCGAGATGAAGCTCGGTGCGCGCCAGCCAAAGACACCCCACCACCAACAATTGAAGTAGATACCACCCGCGACAATACGGTAGGGAATCTCAACAACGATGGCAGCGGTGGTCCAGGCGAACCAGCTGTAGATTTTGGCGTTGTTCTCGCGCCACTGGAAGATCTGGCGAGACTTGAGGAAGACGGGCTGTAACTGCTGAATGAGCGGCGGGCTGATGGTGAGCGTCATGAAGATAGAGAACAGTCTGTTCTGGTAATCAATTGATGCGAAGCCAACCTTGTAAAAGGTGAAGCAATTGAAGAGACCAGTAGCGACGTGCAGCATCATGTTGCCGAAGATGTAGTCGGGCGATCGCCAGTAGGAGATGAAGCTGCGACGAACGACGGCCCATGTTTGAGTGGAATAAGGCATAGCATACTCGCGATCGTCCTTGAGACTCTTGGAAGGTTCGACGTTGCGACGGCGCTCAATCATCTCTTCAATCTCCTGCGAACGCTTCTCGCGCTCAGAAGAGTTGGCCCAGATGTCGCCCCAGTCCTGCCCGTCGTAGTCAGGGTTACCAGCGCCAATGGCATCGAGCATGTACTCGGCAGGGTTGGCGTGGGGAGGACATTTAGGACCGCCGTTGGACTCGAAATAGTTGATGAGGTTCTCGGAGTCATGTCCGAGAGGACCGTGGAACACTACGCGACCACCGGACTTGAGAAGAAGAAGCTCGTCAAAGTTCTCAAAGAGGACAGCGGAGGGCTGATGGATTGTGCACAGAACAGCTTGGCCTGCGTCGGCGAGCTTGCGAAGGAAACGGACAATGTTGAAGGCAGCGCCGGAGTCGAGACCAGAGGTAGGCTCGTCAAGGAACATCAGAAGTTCAGGCTTGGAAGCCAACTCGACACCAATAGTCAATCGCTTACGCTGCTCGGCGTTGAGACCTTGGCCGACCGTGCCAATAATAGCACCAGCAATTTCGCGCATCTCCAGAAGGTCGATGATGGTTTCGCAGTATGCCATCTTCTCCTCTCGTGAGACTTCCTTGGGTTGACGTAGAAGGGCGGAGAATTGAAGCGCCTCGCGGACTGTGGCGGTCGGTTCGTGGATATCCATCTGTTCAGCGAAGCCGGTCGCGCGCTGGAAGGACTTGGGAAGGGGTCGGCCGTCGACGAGGAAGTCGCCGGTGATGGTACCAAAGTTGAGACGCTGAGCTAAGCCGTTGAGAAGGGTTGTCTTTCCGGCACCTAGGAATGTTAGCTAGTGAAGATGGGGTGCTATTAGGCAACGTACCTGAAGCGCCCATAAGGGCAGTGAGTTTTCCTGGACGAACGTAGCCTTGGACGTCCTGAAGAAGCTTCCTTTCGCCCTTCTCAAAGGGAATTGTGTAGTTGATGTTCTGGAACGTGAAGACGGTCTCGTTCTTGGCTACTTCCTGGGTGACCTCCTCGTCGCTCTTGTTGCGTTCAGCGCCAGCAGTCGCGGCAGGGTCGCTTCGACCAGACTCCTCATCCTTGTTCTCACCCTTGGCTCGACCTCCAGTAGCGATTGACTCCTCGACCTTCTTGGGAACTTGGCCACGCTTAAAGACAGTAATGGCACCACCGCCAACATTTGGCTTCATGCGCTCCATACCCAGAGCAGTGAGGAAGACAAAGAAGATGAAGAAAGCCCACAAGAAGCCAAAGTTGCGCCAGAGATGTGAGCGAGTGTAGGTGAATGACTGTTGGATATAGTCGGCACCGGACACAGTGGTAGATCCAGGCTGTGAGCCTGCCAGTGCACAACCTTGGTTCTGAGGTGAGATACCAGGACCTTGTGGGACGAGGTATTGACCTTCGCAAGTGAGATCAAGATTGTAAAACTCGTTTGCCATGAGACACTCAAAACCGTACTGAATCCAATTGATCCATCGCAACCATCCGAACCAAGGATGCATTGAGTCTGGGGGGATCAGATAACCGGTGTACACGACAAGGATCTGAATAGCAACACCAGTAAATCTCGTCGCAACATCGAGTGTTCCACACCAAGCAGAGATAGCACGGAAGAAAGCATAAGTCACCATAGTGACGAGCCAGAGGATGAGACACGAGATGAAGAACTGGGACGCAGTACGAGCCAGGTTCGCCATGAAGTAGATAAGCACGTTGAAGATAATAACCTGGATAAACACAAGCGGCACATCCACCACCGTCTGCGCAATAGCAAATGCCGCGGGCCGGTAGAAGGAGAAGGACTTGTGCTTGAGAAGAATTGGCTTTGACTCGAACGCAGCTGTCTGCTCAGCCAGGGCAAGAAGAGCGTTGAACAAGAGGAGGAAGAACAGAGCACCACCACGAGGGAATGCACCAGCAGCTGTATCAGGAAGATTGAAGAAAAGCGAACCGACGATGAGACCTTGGAACAGAAGACCACCCCATTTACCGAAAAGAGAGGCTTTGTCGCCGAACATGACGAGGAATTGGCGGTGCGTGCAGGCGATGACCTGCTTGTGGAAGGCAATCTCGTAGTTCTTCTTCTTGCTCTTCTCCGACTCGTGCGCGCGACGCTCCTCGGCAAGAGTCTGCAATTCACCCTCGAACTCTTCAATGTCGCGGAGGTTCTTCTGGTAATCTTCACTTCGGCGGTAGGCATCGGAGAACTCCTCAGGCGTGCGTGGGATACGGTTCTCCCAGCCCTTGCGGATACTGCGCTCGTGGTCATCCGTGACTGAGGTGAGGAAATCGGCAGTGGTCCAGCGCTCAGGGCAATCGAAGCCAAGATCAAGGAAGTACTTCTTCGCGTCTTCAGAGCGACCAAAGTAAAGACACTTGCCCTGGTCGATCAGCAGAACCTTATCGACGAGGTCGTATAGAGTTTCGCCAGCTTGGTAAAGAGATACAGCGGTGGAAGTATCGGCCATGTTGGTCATGGCGCGAATTGACTTGACGTACTCGACAGCTGTGCTGGCGTCCAGACCTTTACTGGAGTTATCCCATCCCTGCACCGAAGCACGAGTGATCATCGCCTCTGCAATAGATACACGCTTGCGTTCGCCGCCTGAAACACCTCGAATGAACTCATTGCCTACTTTTGTGCCGAGCGTGTGCTCAATCCAGAAGAGCTTGGTAACGACGCGAAGGAACTCGCGAACGTAGTCCTGCCGGGTCTCACCTTCGAGCCGAGACTCCTTACCAGGCGTACGAGTCTGCAGGGCGAATGTGAGGGTTCGCTTGACTGACAGTGTAGCATAATGCAAGTCATCCTCTGGGTTGTAAATGATCTCGCCTCGGAAATCTTTGGCCATAGTCGAAGCGTCCGTTCCACCGTAGGTAACATCTCCCTCGACAGACTCAAAGCCTGAACGCTGATTGCAGAAGGTCTTGAGGAAAGTACTGCATCCAGCTCCAGGACGACCGAGCACGAGAAGAAGTTCACCGGGTCGCACGCAACCGTCAAAGTTGCTAATAAGATCGCGGACCGGTGGTTTCGCAAGAGCAGCCTTGGGTCCTTGGGTAAACAGCTTGCCAAGCTTGCGTGGGAGACTCAAGAAGAAATCACCCACGGTAGGCTGAAGACTGGAACCCAGACCAACACCACGGACAGTCAATCCACGGAAGATAACACCGCTGTGGCGAGTCTTTTCCTCTTCGCTCTGCTGCTGGCGCTTCTGGCCGAAGATGCGCGACATGAGTCTGTCAAGCTCTTCATTGTCCTCGTGCTCATCTTCCTTCTCGGCCGGGGTACTCGCATTCGTCTTGCGGCGCGACAGGACGCGGAAAAGGTCCTCTTCAGTGCGGTGCGACTTGCGCTTCTCGAGAGGTGGTTTTTCGGGGTGTTCCTTTTCGTTCGTGTTGGACTTTATGGGTGCGAAGACGGGCTCGTCGGGGGAAGAGGAGTCATCGTTGACGATGGTGCTATTCTTTCGCTTTTCATCTGTGGATGCATCGCGGGGTGCAAGGATCGTGCTCGAAGATGAGCGTCGACCAGAAAGTGGTGGCGCATTTTCGCGATTGAAGTCTGATGTTTGCTGTGTTGGGACGTTGTTGTTTTCGTGTTGGTGGTGCTGGGCAGCCAAGTAACCCCCAGCAGCAGCCCCTGCGGCAGATGCGCCAAGTGCCGCTGAAGTGCCGTTGTAGTGGTTCTCGTTACCGTTACCGCTGTAACTGTAACTGTCCTGCCCAGAAGTGACACTCTCATAGGTCGACGCTCCTGTATTACGAGCTGGGGCTCCCAAGCCAGCCTCAAGTTTATCGGCGGTATCGACAGTGGGTGTCAATTGGTTCAATGAGTTGACACTGGGCGTCACAGGGAAACCGCCTGGGATATCCTCATCCCGAGGCGTAGGTCTCTCGTCAGCCATTGCAAGAAACTGTAGACTGACTTTGACAGGCCTACGATCTCATTACTCTTTAACTATCTTTATTATCTGGGCAATGTTTTCTATAATAAACAAGACTTTCTCTAGTAAATGGTTTATCTATGACGACACTGGATCTACCGCAATCGGCATTTCGGACAACTTTCTGAGAGCGACGGCTCTGGCGAAATGTTGAGAGGATGCTTTTGGTGGAGTTGTCGCGTCATAGACTTTAAGCTTAACTGGGTGGATGTTCCCGCTACCCTAGAGACTCTCCGTAGCTTCCGAGAGCTCTACAGTTGACGTTTTAATAACATCAGGATTGATTAGAGCTTTCCCACATGTTAATTGCGTTGTTTGCGCTACTAATGACGTTTCGATCGTGAAACAGCGGTCTTTTAAACTGTCCGACGCCGATTCAGTGGTTGGAAGTTGTCGTCAGCTGGGATAAACTAAAACGAGAGCCAAGGCTGCGGGAAGATCTTCAGCTCTAACGACGGGTCATACATTGACATCCAATCCATTCAAGGGTAACGTTATCAGATCAAAGGCTACCCCGTAGTCTACTGCTTGAGACGTTCCTGAAAATCCATGCCCGGGTTAATTTTAATTTTATCGGTCCCGAGGAGACAAGAGTGCGTTGTCTTAGGGCTTCAGTTGACCGTTTGATGATCTGACATTCCTTTGCGTACACCGCCCTGTCGCAGTCGAGCGATGGCTGCATCGAAGACGTTGTGGCGACGCAGGTAAGGTAGATAGTAATTATTTCGTGTTACACGAAACGCCAAAGGCTGAATCGTGTGGTAGAATTGGGCAAAAATTGCGAGTTGCATCGAAAAGTGCAATTATAATGCAATGTAATGTGCCCTGCTATTTCAATCATGGATATTCTGTTGGGCGCGTGTCTTACGTACAGTAGTAGTCTGGAGACACCACGCTTGATGGCCATGGTTTCCTGCACAAGCTTCAATCGAGCCCCGTCATTTTGTTAAAGCCCAAGCTCATTGCACTAAATACGAAGAGTCGAGCTAAATATTCCGACTACTAGGGATTCTCGTTTATCCCAGGGAAGATATACTAGCTACCTAGATGGCACACATACTACGTACAGCGTCTCTCGCGGTAGCTTATGTTAGATTTATTCTCCCGATGATCTTCGGATTAGGCTGACATTCAACAATCCAGAAGCGGCGTCTTGCATCTTTGCCCTGAGGTCTGTCTCAGGTAGTTTTTCTTTTGTATCGGCGGCTCCCCGACGAGCCTGTAAGATGTCGAGGTGTAGAGACCAGAAGAGGAAGAGAAGCATGCAGCTGGAGAAATTGCAAAGGTGACCATGCATATTGGCCACCCGCACATGAGGAGATTGTCTAGGATGTGGTAAATCATTCGATGCTGCTTGGGTCGCGGGTACGGTACAGTACTAAAAAAAAAAAAAAAGAAATAAACAGACAAGAGAAGAGAATCGTGCTAATGCGACGCGATCTTTTCGCCTCCACTTTTTGGTGTTGATGGTCTGGCTTGACTTGTTACCCTAAAGCATTGTGTCCGTTTACGTTGAGGGTCTATCGAGATTGTCAGATGGGATTTTCAGTTGATCATGCACAATTGATTTGTCCATTCGAGCAATTCGACACATCAATTGAAGCAGATACACCGCAGGAAAGCAACTGATAAACAATCTGCAACCTCACTGTGAGTGAGTCGACCCTCCTTACTGTACATTTCCCCATGATGCTGTACTGTCCCAGCTTCATCCTTGCATGGATGTCAGGCCTCTGTCTGTCTTGCCCAGAGCCAAGAGGCAAAATGCACAACCAACAGCCTCTGTCACGCCAATCATATCCCTGGGAAAAAAACTCCGATCTCAACGAATAACGATTCAAGGGAGCGAATCAGCATTGTACTCCCCACCAACGCCTTGTGCTACACAAGCTCCAAGGGCATTCGACAGCGATGCATGCACTTACAGTCAAAAACATCAGCAGAGATCTTCCACGCCGAATGGTGGCAGAGACATACAACTTGCAGGTAGGCAATTAGGGCATGCGCGCGGTTACGGTTAGCACGGATACATGTCTGTGATGAAGGAATTGCTTCTGCTTGAACGCATGCTTGTACCCGTTAATGTTGTTGACCGGGGCAGTCCAAAGATTAGGTTCACTGGGGAAGGCGAAAGACTATATGAACAAGAGACTCCCCAGGACGAACAAGTCAACAAGGCAACTCATTCAAAGCAAATCCTTCAAGCCATATTACTCTTTCAAGCAATCATGTGCGAAAAGGCCGGAGCCAACAAGCGTCAAAAGAAGGGCGAGAGCCAACAGCAACAAGACGGTTCCTGTGCCGAAGCTTCGTGTGCGCAAGGCGACATTGACCCCAGTCGCCCTCAATACATCGAAACGTTTCACGTACCCGCTTCCCAAGGCCCTATTACACAAGACTATGATCATCGGTCCATGATCACCATACAATCCCAGAATCAATCCCCACAGGACATCTGGTTTGTGAGTCCTACACAACGCGTGCTCTACCAGCCCATGCAATGGTGGGATACTGCGCCTGAAGGTCCACGACCGGGAGCAACTCCGGCCGAGAACGCAGAGCCAAAGACGGATGTCAATACGACCAAAGGCTCTCCAGCGTGAGGGACTTGTTCGAACAGGACACAACAAGACACCAACGTGAGGGACTTGGCTGAACAAGACACCAACAACTCTCTACATGAACGACACGACACACGAATGTAATAAACGAGGATAAGGCACATCATGGCGAGCACGAACACATATCTTTTCAGGGCATGTCATACGTATATGGATGGATTGGCATTTATCTGTATTTCACGAAAGGGAAACAAGGCTTTCTTTCACGTCTGTAGGAGTTGAAACCCAGGTTCATTGTACTACTGTACTAGCATTAGCGAACACGATCTAAAAAGAACCATGTCATTATCGTTTGAACTTAGCACTCAAACCTCCATTTGACGTCTTCCCATCCTTGCCTTCTCTTGATCTTCGCACCTAGCCCAGCGCCATACTTCTCGGGGCGGACCGTTCCGCCCGCAAGCTGAGGGCCGAGCATCTTCATATCGCCAAAGCCCATACCCGTAGCTTCGAGGTCAAAACCGAGGACCAGAGAAGAGACAAAGCCGATGATCTCTGCAAAGGCAAAATTGCGACCAGGGCACAAGTGGCGTCCTCCGCCGAAGGGTATGTACGCTTCTTTGCGTCTCCGCTCCTCATCGGAGGTACGCTTGGAAGAAGGGAGGAAGCGCTCCGGATCGAAAGCATTTGCGTCCGAGCCCCAGACGCTTTCCTCGTAGTGCGCTACACCGGCAGGGAGCTGCATATCTGTACCATTCTTCAGGAGATATGTTATTCCTTCGGGCGTCGTGACGTTTATATCCTCCAATATGCGACGGATGCTAACGGATTGATTGACGAGGCGCATCGTTTCGCGATAGCAGCTGACAAGCAAAGGAAGCTTGGTGTCGAATTTTGCAATGTCAAACGTAACAATCTTCCTGCCATTATCATGCGCCACCACTGCTGCGGTTTCAGCTTCGGCTCGAATGCGTGTAAGAAGTTCGGGTCGATCGAGGATATAGAGCAGAAGCCAGTACAACGTAGGCACGGCGTTGAGCGTCGCGACGTTAGGCAAAATGACCTCAATCTTTCCAACTTCGGATCCAGTGAGGCCGTTCTTGCGGAGGGCGCCGGCGCGGTTGCGGACGAGGGACGATACGGAGGGGTCGGTGACGTCGTGGTCTTCTGAGTACCATTTGCAAGTGACGGCTTGCAGGGTGGAACGCGCTTTGTAGGCTTTTGGCATCGTAACGGAGGGGAAGAGGGAGAGCAGGAAGTATGGAACCGATTCTTCGAAGCACCTATGTGAACGTCTGTCAGCAATCGTGTTGAGTAGGGGATGCTGGTTTGACTTACCACATATCTTCGATCAGTGATGGCTTGGACGCAAAAGGATCAGTGTCGCCGTACAGAGCTTTGGTAGTAGCAAGCGACATAACGTCGCGACACCAAAGATACAGATTCTCGACCTGTATACCTCCACCTATGATCGTCTCTTTGCCGTGTGTGTCCTCATGCGCGCGCATAGTTCCATTGCTCATAGAATCCAGCGTCGCCGAGATACAGCCCAAGAACTGGACATTCATCTGGTGCAGACTCGCAGTCTGGAAGCTCGCGTGTATCGCATCGGTGAATACATCGTAGACGCCTGGTGTCTTGACCTTCTGGAACTCTTCCTGCGTCAAGTCGAATGTTTTCTTGGCGTAATCGATCGAGAAGGGTTCGGCCGACGCGGTTTTGTTGCGGAGGAGGGATTGAAGAAGATTGGGATCGAAGACGAGGTAGAGCTTGCCATTTAGCATGGGCAGCGTCGCAATTGGGTGTTTAGGGTTCGCATTGCTGAAGATATCGTCAGTGTTTGGAAACCTGTGATTGAGAAAGGAGGAAACGAACTGAACGATTCTGCCGTAATCTGCTTGGTGTCGAATGATGCCGACAATATGACCTATCCATGGAATTATCGGTTTGACTGTTGGCGGTTCAAGTGGGTCGTGACGTGGGGTCAACAAATAATTTAGCAGGGACAGAGCCACTGTCGTCGCTAAAACCGCTGTGGTCCACGCTGTAGAAAAGCTGTAGTTTCCACCGCGAAGGTCCAAGTACGTCTGAAACAAGAAGCTGCTCGATTGAGAATCCATTGTGCATGTACAGGAGAAAGAAGATGAGGTCGAATCGTGGTTACATTTATCGTATTGTGCCTGTACACCTTGAACCTTTTCCAAGAGCTCTAAATGATTAGTGCTGATGTGAGGTGAGACTTCGAGAATTGGAGCCAGAACAGGTTGGTCTGCAGTCCAAACGAGGAACGAAAATTCGTGATGGTGGTTTGTCGATGCGCGACTTTCAAGCAGAGTCGGGATGATGCTGAGCTGTGCTACGACCAATTGGACATCAAAGAACGACTCGTTGATGTTATCTATTCACTCAATTGCGAAGCTCATGGTGCCATCTGGCTTATAGTTGGGAGTCAAATAGCTTCATGTCTGTGGAACGAGACCATCACTTGGCATACAAAAGCTATCGCAATTGATCCAATACAAGTTCCCATGGGCGGATGTTCTCAAGAGTCATCACGGCATCAGCAGAGTCAGCTGCCGAGAGCATATAAGACGAAATCTATGATTTGATCACCTTAAGCCTAAGCCTTAGAGGACAACTCTTCTGACACCTATGGATCGTAGTATATACACTGACTCAAGAGTCATGTTTAAAGCTTCGCGACTGGCTTCTCTGCAATGACCTTCGCCTTCAGAATCCGCCTCAAAATCTTCCCACTAGGAGACTTTGGCACAATATCCAGAATTCTCACACCACCCTTCAACCACTTGTGCCTCGCCTTATGTTCTTCAACATGCTTATGGACCGCTGTCACGACATCGGCATCAGAGACACCCTGTGCTTCCTTGCTTTTGACAATAAAGGCTAAGGGTACTTCTCCTGCGCGCTCGTCCACGATGCCAATTACTGCGCTGTCGGAGACGTAGGGATGGTCGAGAAGATGAGCCTCCAATTCCGCTGGCGCAACTTGATGACCCTGCAATAATTAGTATATAATCAAATGAGGCCCTTTGTGGATGGACATACCTTGACTTTGATAAGCTCCTTGATGCGGTCTACCACAAAGAAATGCTCGAAGCCACGCTCTGACTTCCTCACGAGCACTTCATCGCCTGTTCTCAACCATCGACCATCTTCACGCCACACAAATGTCTCGGCATTGGCCTTCTCGTTGTGTAAATAGCCTAGCACGACGTTTGGACCTTGCACGTATAGTTCGCCTGGTGTTTCGTAATCTGTGACTTCCTTGCCGTTCTGGTCGATGATCTTGACTATAGCGCCGGGGAGTAAAGATCCAGATGAGCCAAGGAAGGGGTCTGCTTCGCTTGTGTGAAAGACCGATGGCGAGGATTCCGTCAATCCTGTTTACTATCAGTATACTTCAATTGTTAGTTGTTTGGGTGTGTCGGACATACCGTAGCCTTGGCTGATTCGCCATCTGGGATAAAGCTCCAACAGCTTCTGAATCGTCTCACTTCCCAACGGCGCAGCGCCCGAGAAGATCAGCCTCACAGAACTAAGGTCATACTTCCGGCATTTGTCCTGACTGCTAAGGATTTGCACAATAATAGGTGGTACCACACTGAGTTGCTCAATGCGGAACTTCTGGATGGCTGCTAGTAGCTGCTCGAGCTGGAAGCGCTGCATAACGACTATCTCGTCACCTCGGTACTGCGCAATGTGCGCGATTGTGACAAGACCATAGATGTGACTGAAGGGGAGTAAACCGAGGGCGACTTGTGTGTCGATACCATCTTGTTTTCGGGTGCTCGTCTCGTATGTGTGGATCATGAGGGTGCATGCGATAACGTTGTAGTGAGAGATCATCACTGCTTTCTACATTGTGTCAGACAGTAATCCGCCAAGAGAACGACTTGACTTACGGGAAGACCAGATGTGCCACTTGAGTAGCAAAGATACGCAACCTGTCTCTTGCCCTGTCCTGGGACCCATGCGGGGATGGACAAAGGTGGAAGATCCTGACCCTCAGAGATGAGGTCTTCAACTGACTTGAAGGATACATCTGGAGAAGTCTCTGGTAGAGGAAGCAGAAAAATGTGCTTTTCGGAGATCCCAACAGCCTTGGCTGCCTTCAGGGCAGTGTCGAGGAGAGGCGCGCAAGTAAAAAGTGCTTTCGCACCGGATGATCGAAGCTGGTGTTCTAGCTCCGACGGCGAATGCGCTGAGCTAGCAGGCGTAACAATGCCATCTACGCGATGAATGGCGTGCGTGACCGGGATGTAATCAATCTGAAAATCTTATTAGTATTAATAAATAAATTCAGCAACGGGCTACTTACTGTGTTGAGAGCGTAGATGGCTACGACTCTATCCCAAGCTGTTCCATCATGAGCATCGAATGCGACGTTCTTGGCCAAACCCCGCGCCAGAAAGTCAACCCGTTGGGCAACTTCAGCGGCAGAGCGCGATTGACCGGTCACACCGCATGTGTAAGGGCTTCTTGAGCTTGTGAAGTCTTTTCTGCCTGCCTTGTTTGTGTTGATAAAGTCTGCGACACTGATTGAGTCGGGAATGTCTGTCTTTGTTAGCTGTTTGTGCCATTCAATTGAGTTTGGAGGGGTACGTACTTGGGAGCTGGGGAGCCCAAGATGGAGGATGGAACGCCATGATGTCAATTAAAATATATGAACAAAGAAGATTAGTCTAGTAAATTGACTTTAGCCAAGATCTAAACAAGAATTTAGAGATGATTGCGACGTAGAGTAATTTGTAGTTGTCCGTCTTCTGCTTACCTCGGTATGCTTCCGCGGCATTAATACCGAGTTAAATGGCGATCAACCAGGCCCCTATTCTGGGGCAAACACCCAATTAAAACGGAGAAAGATGAGGCTAACGTCCACAAATCTGGGGAAGCGAATGATTCAAGAACGCTGTCGAGGAAATACAACGGAAACTACTCGGTAGATGTACCTCGGGCTTCCAATAATTATTATTCTATGTGTCATCTAAGAATCTGAATCTGAATCTATCTTCACGTTTTAAACTTCCTCTTTGCGTCAGACAAAACCTCAGCACACCGTCTCGCGCTATCTGACTTCTTGCCCAAAATCCACAGCGCCCTAATGCACTCCTCTGCCTGCGCCAACTTCTCACCCACCTCCCCACTATCCTCAAACACCTTCAAATCATTTGCCTCCCCCATCCAATAAATCGCTGTTTTTGAGAAAGCGCGTATGAGAATTATGGTCCACGGCTCAGTCAAGATCATACTCTCATTCAAAGTGTGGTGAAACTCGTTGGGTAGCGGTACACTGGGTGTTGTTACGCGCGCGAGGTCGGAGAGTTCTTTAGCACTCCGCTCACGAATGCGAAGAATCCATTTACTGTTTGTCCGGGATTGGCTTTGTGCTGGGAGTCCAAGGGAGTTGGTGTCGATGTGTTCTATTAAATCGGCGAGGAGGAGGACGCCGAGGTGCATGTGGGCGGAGATGCAGAGGAACCAGCTCTGAATGCGCCCAGGGATCGAGTTGTAGTTTTCGAGGAGCTCCCTGAAGAATGTGCCACTACAAATGTTAGGTATGGTCAGTGCTAATAGGGGCAGTTGGACTTACTGAGTCATGTTCCAATAACGATAGACTCGCACAGACCTCTCGATAACTTCCTCAATTTTCTCTGCGCTCTCACCCTGTCTCAGCACGGTTTGAAGGTATGCAACATGCCTAAACATCAAAACTTTGACAGGCGCAGATCTAGTCACTGCTTCAGCGGCTTCCTCATAGGAACAAGGCCAGTGGACAACCAATTTAGGCTTGTCCAAACTATCCTGTATGAACAGCGGGACGTTCCAATCCGTGTCACCGCGCGCGTCATCATGCTGGCTATTTGCATCGACCACGACAACGGGCCTCTCAGCCATGGACGAGCTGACCGTGTCGAACATAACGGTCAACCAGTAAATGAGACTAACTGTGCTTTGGTCCTCAGTGCTCATCAACGATAAAGTTACTGGTCTTTTCTTCTTGCTGGTTTTGGTGATTCCCCTTCGCTCAGCATCGTAGCGATACTTCAAGGTGTGCATTTTCCGAGCTGCGCGTTCCATGTAGATTGGTGGGCCGTCGTTCTCGATGATATCCGAAATCTCCTCACTGATTGCTTCTGCATCGTAAGTGCTGATAGAGGTGCCTATCTCATCGCAAGTCGAATCGTCTGGCGAGAGAGGTTTCTGGGTAAGCCCGAAGATCATCTCGGCGCAGACAACTCGGAATGACTCGACGTCAGCAACTTCATCAAGCGCTCTTCGAGCTTGATCCCACAAGTTTCTTTGCAGATGGCGATCGAATTCTTCGGTCATCTCATCCATGTACTCGGTTAGTGGATTGTCGTTCATTTCTGCCATGGAGGGATATCGCTCCCGCTGACGACGTGATCCCTGAGCCCACTGCGTTGCAAAAGCCATGATGGATAGGTGAAGAGCCTTTGCGACTGCGGATTCGCGCTGTTTCGATACATGAATGAGTTGTGCCGATTGAGCCCCACGGTCAAGATTCAGCGTTCGTCGTAGAACTCTGTTCGTCCATGATGAGCCCCATTCTGCGAAAGAGCTTGGCTTATTGAGGTCTTTTGAACCCCCGAACGGACATGTGACCTCGTTGAGCCAGCATGACAGATTATGCTCTAGGACGTCGTGGTATATTTGTAATAAGTTTGTCGATATTAACTGGTTGTTTGACCTCATCATCATGGACTGATCGACCGAGAAGGACGATAGTGAGCTATATTGGGTGTCGCTCCAAGTATTCGAGACACGGCGTCGTTTCGCTCGTGGGTGTGCCTCATTCTCGTTGACCGTTCCGTTGGGACTAGGTGATGAGATGAGCGATTGCTCGCTGAAGTTGATCTCGGGAAGTTGTGTAAGCGAGAATACGTCGAATTGGTCTGGTGAGGGTTGTGTTGGTGGCTCGTCGAAGAACTCCAATGGCTCGCACAGGATGTCCGATGGCGGATTGAGATCTTTGAACCCAAGTCCATAGAGGCCGGCATCCAGTGGGTCGCTATCTTGGGGCTTGAAGTCGAAAGGTAATGTATCAAGAGAGTCGCCTAGAGACGAGGGGGCATTGAGATCCTGCACTCCAGAGCCCATATCCGAGAACTCGAAAACGGGAGGGAGGGATTGAGAAACATAGGAAGCCGCGGTCGATTCTGCATCGAGGCCTGAATCATCTGCATCCACAGAGGTTGTTGGTGAGCGACTCCTCTCCGATGACTGGCGTCTTTGAGGAAGTATGCACTCGATGCCCGCCTCACCGCGAGCAGCAGCAGCCAGGGCGTACGACACCTGAATCTGAGTCCAGGCCCAGTTCATAGTACATTTCTTATTAGTCTTGATACAATAAGAGCAAGGCGATGATTGAACTAGTGGTGCTGCAGCATGTTAGCCAACGAATCGGAGTGCGGAGATATGACATACGCTTCTCCCCGACAATCATCTTGCCATCGCGAAGAGGATCCATGTTCTTGGGCAACTCCAGCTGCGGCGCATCACAACCCCGCTTCGATCTTCTGCATTGGTCGCAGGCATATTGTTGTCTCTTCATTGTGTTGAAGTTGGATTATACGAATATTAATGAGTTATTAATGAAGATTAGAGACGGGATCACAGGGAGAAGACATGCACGGGAAAGAAAAGAGTGGGTGGCCACCCAGTTATCAGTTCCTGATTTCTACCCCAGTTCTGTGTCCCCCACTTCGACCATTTTAGTTCCGGATCCCCGGATTAGACGATGTTGGGGCTTGCAAAACTTCCCCGCGTTCTTTGCTATTTTGGTTTAGTTTGTGTGTCGATTTTGAGAGACGGTGTACTGAGTCACGATGGTTCAGGACGATAGGTTACGGTAATCAATTTGCCGGATCTATGGCTTCTAATTCTAGCTACAAGATTGACTTATAGATCTCAGTCTCAACATTTGCCCATAGACCCAAAACTTTGCTATCAGCAAATGGTAGAATTTGCGTGCACACAATACCAGCAATACCATGTTCGCGATCTGCCCACCACCATAAATTCGCAAGTCCTGCCCACTGAACAGTGGACTTGGATCGCCCAGACGAGCCACCGTTGGTGAGCATAAAGGTCAATCCCCAGCCCTTTGACGGGTTAGCGAGTATCTACAAGATGGGAGAGGAACATACCTGTGGGGCATCACCCTCGACCGGATACAGCTCCTTGATTGGGTTGGTAAGATCAGGTTTCGCTGCAGGAATACCTTGACGGGCAAAGTTGGGGAACTTCTCGATGCTGTTACTGAACATGAGATCGACCGTTTCTTCACGGAGAACCCGGTTTCCCGTCTTTGGGCATGCTCCTCCGTTCAGAAGCATACTCAGTATCTCTGTTGAGATTAGCGATGTTCATCACAGTTGCATGGCAGACATACTTCCATACTCTTGCGGTTGCGCAAACATGCCGGCCCCACCGCTATTGAAGATAGAAGCAACTTCCTCTTTATTATCAGGATCGATAACTAAGGGAAGGCGCTGCAGATGATCCCGAACCCGAAGTGTTCCATCTTGTTCTCTTTGGTGCATATAGGCCAGCTTGGAACGCATAGCCTTGTCTGGGAACATGCTCATCTTTTTGATACCAAGAGGTTGGAACACATGTTTCTGGAGATAATCGTTCAGGCTCAGACCGCTGGTGCGTTCAACAGCTATACCGGCCCAATCAATACCAGTCTGAACAGATCAGTAAATGCTTGATGGATGAAAGTCGGTGACCTACGCCGTACTCCCAGCCTTCGCCGGGTTGGAACAGAAGAGGCAGAGAAATGAGATCCTCAATCCTGCCGGAGAACTCATCCACACCCGCTGGTTGAGTCCAATCTCGAAGCCGCTCATTGAAGAAAGTATACCCAAAACCAGCAGTATGCGTCAACAGCATCCGCAAAGTGATCAGATTCTTCTTCTCTTCAAAACTCCCATCAGGCTTCAGAACCTTCATTGTCTTCAGCTCCGGTAGGATATTCTCACAATGATCGCCATCGTCGAGTTTGAGTTTCCCTTGCTCGACGAGTTGCATGCAGGCAATGCCCGCGAGCATCTTCGTGCACGAAGCGATCCAGAAGACATTATCCAAAGTCATCGGTTCATTCGTTCCGATACCCCTCGTTCCTGATGAGTGAGCGAATATCTCGCCATTGCGATCGACGGCTACGATGGTGGTGCCGGGTATACCTGTCTTTGGATCGGCGCAGGCATCATCAATTATCGCTTTGACCTTGGACGTAGCTTGGGCATCGAGAGGCATGATCGCTGTATGTACTTCACAATAAATTTGGAAAGGTAGAAAGTTCTTTAAGCTCAATTGAACATAGTAACAGACTATTTATGGCTCTATGACTTCAATGCAACTTGACATGTGACTGCGAACAGACTCCCACTATGTAACGCATTTCTGAGCTTATGCAGCTTACCGGCAGGCAAACCAAACTTGCCAAGCTACAGTCAACTTCCTAAAGAGCAATTTGCTCTTATTATTCTGTCAACCACATCGGCACCTGCCTCTCACAACCCCGCATCAACCGCCAACCCTTTCTGTAAGGGTCGATCCCTTCCTCTTCGACTGCGGAGCCGTGACCGCAACCCCAAAAGAGTGGCTGTGCGCTGACTTCATGCTTGTTTATTGCGGGGTAAGTCAGATTGACAGTCTGAGTAAGAGGTTCAGGGTACAGGCTTGATGAAGCTTGTACGATGGGCCGCTGGATAAGGAGAACTTTCCTGTTGTCCGTACGTACAGCCTGCCATTTGTGAGAGCTGGTCAAAAAAAGAAAGACTTCGTGTTCAATGCCTGTTCACGCCTTGGTGGGCCTTATTCACAAGGGTTATGTGGGACGTCACAAAAGTGAATGAGAAGCTATACCTTTGATTTCCAGCAGCCGTATAGGCGCAAAATACAGCTCAGATAAGCACATACGACCAAAGGTAGTGGAAAATACGGGATCCCGTCCGCTCTCCCATAGTCAAGCCACTAACCGGCGGATTAGTAGTTGGGTCGGTGACGACCAGCGAATCCCCGCTGTTGTATGTTTTTGCCTTTTTGATTGATGCATGCGTTAATCGCCCTTTTCAAGCCGCTGATTGATCAATCCACCGATTCTCTTTTTATTTCCAATCTATGCATACATGCCTATAGCTAGATGCATGCTTTCCCAAATCCTGGTTCTTATTCCCAGCGACAGCGCATGGAAACAGTTGTCTTACTTTGGCCAAGTCCGGAACTTTTTGATGGTTGTACCGCGTTGCTTCTGAAACTTGAGCTAGACAAATTTGCTGGAAGAATGAAGCACATGGGTTCAAGTCTTTACCTTTTGGCTCTTATAGTCACTGAAAATCATACATAGGAAGTGGCATGGTTATGATCACTTTGTAACTCTGCAGAGTTCTGTTTAAGTTGGGGGAAATATGCTCTATTCACAAGATAGCTATCTGATCATTTTCGCCTACTCAAATTCCTATCCTTGGCTAATAGTCCATCTGGCGATCAGCTTCAAAGTATTCTCCAGGTGCCGAGCCGAGACAATTGTTCTTACGTCCCAAAAAAGTCGGTCAAAAGCAACAGAATTCGCACCATCACACCGATTATCCATCACATTGACTTACTTGTCAGAAGCCTTGATGAGGTACTGACGCATGCCAGAGTTCGAGGCCTTACCAAGGGTCTCAATACCAAGGCCGACAGAGATAGTCAGCTCGTGGATCTCAGCCTCACCGCGCTTCCAGGACTTGAACATCTGGTAAACAGTACCAGCAGGGACATTGATGCGGAACTTACGGCAGTACATGTTCTTGTTAGCGGTCACATCGAAGTAGTGCATCGCCTTGTTGAGCCTGCTCCGGATATCCCAATCAGTCCGGGGGTTAACACCCTTGATACCAGCATGGTCCTGGAGACCCTGGAGATAGTTGGTGAAGAAGGCATCGTACTCCTTGGTGAGATAGGCAGCGTGGGTAGTCTTGGCATCGGCGTCGGGACCGTCCTGGCCGACAATCAGACGGTCATTAGCAGTGAGATGGCCCTTGAATTCAACGCATCGATCTTTGGCCATTTCATCTGGGGCGTTGAAAAAGATGGATCCGAGAGAAAGGAACAGGCGAGCAGTAGGACGAGTCTGCTTGAAGTAAACATCACCCTGTTGGAAGTTCCCCCAGAGACCAATGCACTTAACTTCAGGGAAGGCAGCCTTGGCCTTGGCGAGATGCTCGACAAGAGAGGGGTGGGAAAGGTCAAGAGCGACGTAGACACATTCCTTACCTTGGTTGATGAAAGCGCGGACATAAGGCATGAACTTACGGCTGTTTGCGGCCCCGAGGTCGATGATATGGGTGCCGGACTTGAGGCCCTGAACCACCTTGTCGGCAGTAGCCTTGATGATGGACATCTCATCCTTCGTCTGATAGGACTTGTCGGCAATGGCATTCCACTTCTCCATGCCAGTACTGTATGCTATTTCCTTGGGGAAATCGGCCTGTCCAATAAAGGCCTTGGGGAGTTGGCCGTTAACGAAAGTGAGGTCGATGAGGGAACCACCGATGTCGATGATCTCGCCATCGAGAGGGTAAGCGGTAGAGCGAAGCGAAGACATGTTGACTGACTTAGCTAATTTTCTTTTGGTGAAGTAGGTAGAGTGTTGTTGTAGAGCTGTTGTGAAAGTTGTGGTTGATTGAGTGTAAGCAAGATGATGGTGATGGTAAGAAAGATTCGAGGTTGAAAAAGCGGAGGGGGAGATACTTAAACTAGGGAAAACGGTGAACATGGAGGTTATTTTAATTCTGTATCGGTCCATGCCAGTGCCAACTATTCCAGAAGAACAAAAGGATTTCTGCTATGTTCATGCCAGTGCCATCTATCCCAACGAGCAAGAGGGTGTTCGCCATGTTTCAAAGATAGACCCTCGAAAGAATGCTTTGTTCCCACGCACAGAGGATTGAAACAAAGCAATATGACGTGGATGACCTCGAACGATGAGAGCGGACTATTGCATATTCTATTATATTTTCTGAACACTGTAAGCTGACGGATGTTCACGTACTAGGTAACCTATACAGAATTCGCTTAGTGTTGTGTATTTTGTACGATCGCTGGACCAAGGTAAGGAGGGGCCCATGAACAGAGAATTGGCGTACAGCTTGGTCGTTCCCTTAATTTCGCTTGATTACCTGTTCCAGCTCTACCCATCGCATTGCGTGCAACTCTCGTGCTGATCCATATTGTCAAAGAAATCAACCATACCTCGTGGATACCTTTTAAACATTCTAAGCTGGTCATCAGTGCAAAGCGAATGAAGAATCTGACAATTGCACTGAAAAAGCCCTTACTCGCCAAAAGTTGCCACAGCAAGGAAACAATGGCGGATCCTGGATCCTATCTTGACATAGACCCCATGTTTTTTGCCTCGCACATCCATTCCGCATGGAGAGATCTTGAAGCGCTACCACCCAAGTTTTGCGAGCTGCCGTCACGAACTAAGGCCCAGAGCTTTGCCACATTCCCATATCATCGGAGTTTCGTGTTTCCAGAGATCGACCGTCGAGATTACAAACTGCTTCGGATGTCACACATACGACGAAAAGTAATTGTGCTTCCGCTAATTCAAGGCAGGAGGATAGGCCTTGCACAGCATTGTTGCTCGGTCCTGGTCGTCCCAGGGAGAAAGAAGACGTGGCTTGGTAAGTAATGAAACTATATCTTGTCTGAGCTGTGGACGATTCTAATCATACATAGGCTTGGTTCCAGTCGATCCTCCTATGCGAGACACATACTTGTCGTTCCGAGACAAGCAGGAGGTCTTTACACAAACTCCATGCATTCCCCTATTCGGTGGCGCACGGAATGAGTCGCAAATGAACAGCATCTATAACGTCAACGGTAATAATGCAGACAATTCAATGCTTGAAGAGCTTCTACAGTCATGGCAATCCGACACACTTGACCTTTTTCAAAACAGCCTCAATCTCAAAGCACTGTCTTTCTATCCATTGCGTCTTATTGCTGGTGAGTGGGTGAACTATATCGAAGTGATCCGTGTGTCATTAAGGAATAATAGCAGTCCGCCATCCAACGACAAGGCGTCGATGGAAGAGCTCGATCGAATCCAGTCAGCGCTCACCTCATCTTCGTCCTGGCCACGACGAGTGGCCTCCTCGATAGTGAGCCTCCACCGGACCATCTTATTTATCAAACAGCACACCCAGCCAGATGAAGATTCAACAAGGTGGGCAGGCCTGCGAGATGACTACGAGTACCTAGCCACGAGCTTAGCTCAGCACGGCAAGCAACTGCAGGCCGCAGTCCTATCTGTTACCGCATTTCTGCAGCTGCTAGAGAGCCGCCGTACCTCGTCAGAGACCAAACACGTTTTAAGATTAACAGTTTTGGCATTGACGTTTGTGCCTCTGAGTTTTGTGTCGAGCTTGTTTAGTATGAACGAGGCTTTTGGCCCCGGGGGTCGCTTGTTCTGGCTATACTTTGCAGTAGCCACGCCCGTCCTCCTCATCGTTTTCTTGGTTGCTAAATCGTCGCAATGGGACTTTAGGTCTTCTTTCCATTCGGTAAAGAATCGGCTCATATTGAAGACATAATTTCACTCAGACCGATAACTCAATTTGGTAGTGAGCCAGTCCGTGGTACTACCCAGAGCATCAGACCCAAAACGAGGAAACAAAGACAATGGCTGTTCGCAAAATCAAGATTCTGTTCCAAATACCACCCACCCAACCATCAACTGGGTTGACTCCGGGGTCGAACACGGCGAACGAAGTGCCGTTGCCCCAGATCAAATTAACTGCCGCGATACTGGGGCCTGGGTGTTAGAGTCCGATGGGTTCATGACATGGAGATTCGGAAATAATGGGCCTACCGTGACTTTAATATATTCCAATCCGTATGTAGGAGAGAACTCTTATTCGTGCAGTATTGACTCGAATTAGTTTACTGTTTACTAGAATGGTGGAAGCAATGATTGGGCCGAGGCCAGGGTCCTTCGTGAACCAGAAGTAAACAGCTCAAGAAGACGACCTTTGCTGGGCGTGAGTTTGAAGTGGTTACAGAACGATGTAGGGAACTGTTAGCTGTTGGAGGCCTTAGCTAGTGCCCCCATCAGGGTTATAGTGAGAGCAATACATACTGCCTACCACCTGTGAAATTGACTCTTGCTAGGAGTACGTCAGGTCCCGAAGCATCAGACTAACGTTTATACACCAGGATCTCGTATTTCGCCATAATCTCAACAACACATCATTGCTGGTGGTAGAGTATTCTACAATAGGTCGATATCATTTCCATTCTGTATACTCGGGGTTTGCTTGTGACACATCTGGTGATAAAGATGCCCGCAATGCGTACTTAATAAAACAACACTTTTAATCACACGAACCGTCATTCGACAGTTATCTTTTCTGAAGAACCTTATCCTCAACAAGGTCCGAACCAAGGTTATCGTGAGTCATCTGGAACAACTGCACGATGTATAAAAAAGCTGCCCTTCTTCCACGCTGTTCCATTCTGTATAATCTTGTCCATGAGCACAACTTTCGCACCAGAACCGCATCATTGTTTGTGTACAATCTAATTTTGCAATACAAGGTTGTTTTTATGATAAAATCATATGATAATTTGACAGGCATAGCGATTCGTGGCAGTGACGTCACATGTGCAGAAAGCGTGAAAGGGGTAGCTTGCTTGCTTGTTGCCTATAGTAGTGTTTACTTATCGCTCAGTATGAACAAAATGGAGCGTCATACGAGCGTAAGCCTTGAAGTGGTTGGGCAAAAAGCAATTCGAAAATTCTAAGAGTCTGATAACAAAACACATCATTTGTGTACAGTTTGCGGACAAATGAGCTGTCCCAAAGAGCAAAGATCAGCGTCATAGCATTCCCTCCAGGGGAATGTGATATCGAGTAATTAGAAATTCATCAAGATATTTGACTAGTATATATAGGTGTACCTTGGCATGAAGTTTTGACCTTCTCATCTAATCTTAACCCCATTTCTTCATCGGGTGACAAAACTTACATAATGGACAAAGCACTGCAAACTGGCCTCTCAGCGGGCATGTCGGCCGTCTCTGGACTTCACTCTAGTAAGCCAAAATGGGCTGATCCCGAAGTCGCTGGTGACAACGTTCTCCCTACATCCTACTGTCCAACAGCACAGTCCCGCGTCGAATTCCCGACCGCACAAAAGCCCGTCTCGGCATCCAACATCTGCGTTGGAGCTTGGTCATGGGGCGACAAAGCAACTTGGCAATACGACGAAACTCAATTACCTGATATCATCAGAGCTTGGAAGACTCTATACGAAGCGGGCATCAACTTCATCGACACGGCCGAAGCGTACGGTGATGGAGAGAGCGAAAGGATTGTGGGAGAACTCGTCAGAGACTTGCCACGCGATACCTTCGTTGTTCAGACGAAGTACTTCAGCACACCGCTGAAAGCGGCGAACTTTATCCATCCTACTGAAGCGCCCATAAAGAGTCTTAAGAGCAGTCTTGAGCGCATGGGTCTTGACTACGTAGACATTTATCTCGTTCATGGCCCCATTCATCCACAAAGCATTGCTCAAATCGCGGAAGGCATGGCCCAATGTGTGGAACAAGGCCTAGCTCACTGTATCGGAGTAGCCAACTACGATGTCGAAGACGTCCAGAAGATCAATGATGAGCTCGCCAAGTTCAATATCCCTCTCGCTACGAACCAATGCGAGTTCAACATCTTGCGTCGCTATCCCGAACTCAGCGGCAATATCAGGAAGTGCCAAGGCAGCGGCATGATCTTTCAGTCGTATTCCTCACTTGCCCAGGGACGCTTGACGGGGAAGTACAGCAAGGAAAGTCCGCCACCCAATTCGCATCGATTCAGCAGTTACAAGATGGAGGATCTGGAGCCGGTGCTGGAAACGCTGAAGACGGTTGCTGAGAGACGAGAGAAGAGTGTTGCAGCCGTGGCGTTGAATTACAATATCAGTAAGGGCGTTCTGCCGGTTGTCGGGATCAGGAATGTTGAGCAAGCCAAAGGTGCTATCGAGGCACTTGGATGGAGGCTCACGGATGCTGAGATGAGGGAGCTTGATAAGGTGAGTGTTGTGGGTGACAAGACAGTCTTTTGGCAGCAAGGATGAGTCGCCATGTCGAACATTTGGATCATTATTCAGTGGCGAAAAGAAATATGATAGACTATACAGAGACTTCTCATTATTTACATTAGAATGAACGATTACTCGCACTTAGTTGAAGGAGCCACCGTTCTGCAGCCAGTTCGCACACTCCTCGCCAAGCTCCTCCTTCGCCTTCTCCAGATACCTCTTGTTATCCTCCTCAGACAAAACATCCGTCCAGCGTCCATTCGACCCCTTGTACACAAAGTCTTGAGCGCCATTCTTCCATGCGATCTCTGCCTGAGGTGGCGACGCAAGCGCAGCATGCTCCTTCATCCAAGCGAAAGTGCAATGCTCAACAACCTCCTTGAACTTGTCCTCGGACATATCAGGCGTCTCAAGGAACTTGGCAATCTTGCGAATCTCGCCATCAAGATCTTTCTTAAGATCATTGAAGTGAACAAGCATCATGTTGGGCTGGTGGCGCGCTTCCCACCATCCTCGGATGTGGCTCCAGAAAGGCCAGCCGAGGGAAGGACGCGTGTCATCCTCGACAAGATCAATGAGCATATCTCTAGGATTCTCGGAAGGTCGCTGGGGACCTGGTCCGTCGAAACCGGTGTTTTCGAAGAAGCTGTAAAAGGCTGGCGTGGCGGTATAGAAATGGTTGTGCATACTCCAGACCATATCACGACCGTCGCGTGCGATGAAGATGTACTTGACTTCGGGCTTCCAGACCAGAGCGTCGATGGGCAAATGTGTCTTCATGAAGCGTCTGTTCGTCTGACCTTCGAGCATGCCGAGCATGACGTCTCGAGGAATAATGCGGAGGTCGACCCATGGTGAGAGGGCACCTGCTGGGACGGTGGGGTCACCTTCGTGGATGAGCTGAGAGACGATTTGTTGCACCCACTAGAGAGAGATATTGATGAGCAGTTATTTCTGGATCTTGGAGAGCAGAGAGCATACTGTTGTGCCTGACTTCGAGTAGGTAGCAATGACGATATCGTCTGGTCTGAACTTCACCTCATTCCATACTGTTGAATCCATGTGATGGTTGTTTACCTCACGGGTCTTTTGAGGCATCTTGCCAGCGTTACCGTTCGTAGTAGCCATATTGTTATGTGATGAGGAGGGTGGATAGTGGCGGATTATGTTGGAGGAAGTCATGATGGTTTTTATGTTTTTGCTTTCTGATCATCTGATCTAACCTGACATCACCATCTACTCCATTTGTTTTCCTACTCAGCTAATTTTAATTCTGCACGTCAGACTAGAGCGTCTGACACTTGGGTGGATAACAGAGGAGTTGGCTCCTGAGGCTTAGACCGCCAAAATAAAGTAGCCTAAGTCCTCTTCTGAACTCGCCTGAGGTGGCCCGTTTATTTCGTCTCATGCCATCGGCGGCCAATTCTTCCCCATGACACCCTGACGACACCCTTGCAAGAAGGCGGAACTCGGGCGAAGTTTCCACTAATCTTCGGAACTCGCTGGTGTGAATCCACTATCATAGGCCCGCGGAGTGCTTAAACGACCAGGAAGGGCTAGGGATCAGCAAGGTTTGCACGAAGGAACTAGATGCCTAGACAGAATTACATCAGCCCTACCAGTCACTAATTCAGGATTGACGGTGAGAGTGAAATGGCCTGCGAGCTTAATGACACTTTTCTGCTGGAGAGCGGTTGGTGATGCTGCATTAAGACGGATAGGCGGTGGTCAGCCAATCATGTTAAAGATGGCAACTTGACAAGTGAGACGGATGTCCGTTCCCACCTCCATGTTTGTTGGTGGCATGGATTGATATCTTGAAATGTTTCTGTAATGTTTTCATTATTTTGTGACGTCTGTGTGCCAACCACAGCCCAGGTAAACACCGCCGGTTTAGTATGAGCCTGGATCATTTGAAAGATAAGAAACTAAAACATGACCGACGGACCCATGGCGAAGTAAGTCAGCGGATAAGACGGCTGGAAAATGCGAAAATTGAAAGCCCGTGTTATCTAGTGCAGCTTACAAGTCAATAAGGCTCGGCGCTAGCAAGTGCTGACCATCAATCTTGGGCTACCTACGTGCGACGGTCCTACGGGGTAGGATAATCAGCACTACTGGCCCCCGCCAGAACCAGGAAGCCAGGGTCTTTCTTCCAGGATTTAAAATTAGGCAGCATGAAGTTACTCATTGGCTAGCCGAGAAGGGGTGCTAACCAAATCAATTTCATCGCGCTAATGCACTGGCGAACTGGATGGTTGGGCTAATTCACCCAGGGCCTTTTGAAGCGTTCGAATTCACCCTGAGGTTTGGGTGCAGACGAGTAATACGTTACTGACACAGCATTATTCTTTTGCAATAGGAAGGGAAGAATAAGATTCTTCGAGTACCTGCAAAGGAAGCAAAAAGAGAATGGAAAGTGTAGGAACATAAGTACATGTTGAGATTGGAGGATTGTTGTAGCTTCAGAATCGATCAACGAGAGAAAAGAAATAGTCAAAGGAGATGAAATGAACCGAACGGAAGCGTGAAGGAATCGTTGAATTGGTTCTATTTCTTGGCTTTCTAGAAAGCAAAACCAGTTGGAGACATTTATGATCAATCATGTCGACTGACTTTTGGCTTTCTTATACGTTTTGGTGTAGCTTAGTGACCTAGCACTCTGTCGCTAAGCTTTTGCGCCTACAAAGACAAAAGAGGATGCACTGTCTGAGAGGAGAAAGGAGATTATGCACTCTGTATGTCTCTTCTCTTTGTTCGTGCTTGAACTCCACAAGGTGAGGCTGGCGTGCCCTGACAGCCGCTTTGAGGTTGGGCATTTGTGGTCTCACCCAGTGGTTTCTAGATCTAAGAAATTCCTAAATACCCTGAAATGAACAAAGATAGGATTTTTACATATCGTTTGCAGCAAAGAGAAGATGGAAAGATCTTTGTGTAGCTGGCAAGTGAAAGGGCGTGTGGCACAATGGAAAGAGGGTTTTCTTTTTTTTTTTTTTTGGAACAGTGACGGGCACCTGCCAGAATCAACCATAGATATGAATATCAATCCGCCCACGACCATCCGAAGTTTTCTCCTACATCAAAACATTCCGATAACCAGCCTACATAAATCGAAGCAACAGAACAATTACGCCTGCTATCGCCAACTCCACCACTCCCCGCACTACGATCATGTCTCCTCCGCGAGCAACCACGGTTAGCTCCGCGATCTTCAGTTTGGTACCATTGACTGTACAAACCCAGAATCTGGTGTCTGAATTAGCAAGCGAGTCGTTTGTTCGAAACCATGACGGCGACAACGTGATAGACGTCGACTTCACTCCCGATCGTTGCGGTGGTCTTTACCCAGCTACCATGGGTAAAAAAGGCCATGTCAAAATCGATCGCAGGTTCATCGCCAACATTCAGGTTTCCTTCGAGCTCCACAAAGAGACCGGCGAGATCATGCTGGTTGACCACTCCCCGAGCCAGAATTGCAATGTCTACTGTGTGCAGAGCGATGACGCAATCCGCGATTTTTACAAGTTCGGTGCTCTGGTACTCAGTCCTGCCGCCAACACAATTGCAATCACCTTTGGTGGATCCGTCAAGTTTGTCTTTTATGTGGAATGGCGCAACCGAGACCCAATCGATCTGGAAGTTTGGAAGAGTTTGGAAACCAGGACTGGGCAGGTCCAGACACTCAGAAGTCTCCCACCGATAAAACGCTTGGATGGGAGTGTTAAAAGACCATGCCTCGAGTTTCGGTTTTTGCGGCAGAAGGAGCTTGCTAGTAATTGCTGTACGCGCACTACTATTTACAAATGTATCGACCTCAAGACCGGGCATTGTGTTGCGGTCAAGGAAGTTGTGGATTCCATAAAGGGGCGCTACAGAGAAGAGGGAGAGACACTCAAAGAGATAACTACGGATCTGAGTCATGTGGGTTTACCAATCTGCCTATTTATAACCGCGAACTAACTTTAGGAGCCTCATATAATTGAGTTTTTCCAGGTTGAAATTTTGCCGGATTACTATCATCTTGTTATGGAACTGCAAGACGGCGATTTAGGTGGCCTTGCATGCACCCAGGAGTTCAGAAAACCTCAGCAGCTTTTTACCGACGCAGATACTATTGGACGTCCCGTACTACTGCAGATGTTGAAAGCGCTAGACTATCTAGCTTTCAAGGATATCATCCATCGGGATGTTAAGCCGCATAACATTCTCTATCGACGCATTGATGGCACCTACCACTACCGACTCGCTGACTTTGGCGTTGCAACAGTTGCTCCTCACGAAATGGTTCGCTGCGGGACCAAAACGTTCATGGCCCCAGAGGTGGAGGACGGAGACACTGACTTCCCTCATACGACCCGCATTGATGTCTGGGGGCTCGCTGCATCTGTCTGCTGGATCTTCGGCCTTGAAGTCAAAGGTGTCGAGGGATCGTCTATTGACGTGGGACATCATGTCATTTGTCCCAGTTGGACCAGCGTCTTGGGACAAATGCTTGACCAGGACCCTTTTGAACGGCCTTCGGCGGGCGAGGTGTTGAAGCTGATGTTCAATGGAGAGGGCCGGATTACTGATGAGTGATGGATATGGCTTGGTCATATTCATGTGCTTGATTTGGACTTTGTTACGCATATCTTTCTCTGAAGTTGTGTATGGCCAACGTACTGGTAAATGTGAACGCAGGTCTGGTTTTGTTGGAGTTTAATTTGATACATGGAAACGTATCGGATACGGAAGACACTGCTCGTAGATAGACTAAAGAATTGATGCTTTGAGCTGTTATGAGAATCACTGTCCTTTATTGTATACAAACCTGTTTGCTTTCGCGATATTTGCCGACCTTATTGTCACTCGAGAGCTCCCCGGTTAATGATGATAGCTGTTCCTTATCAGTTAGTTCAACGAAGTCTTTATAGCTCATACAGGGAGTGTTGAAAGTATTGAGACCGCATCCTCGAGATAGTTAATGGGAGTATGAGGCAAATGCAGATAATCCAACATGTCTCATGTCTCATGTCTCATGTCGAACCGTCGGGTCGGATAAATATTGGTCCTCGTAACCTTGATCAATGCCTAAGCGACCAATCAGATTCTCACGAGTGCGTAAGGCCCCGCAATCCTCACGATGACCGGGATGAGATCTTGAAGCTGGTGCAGAATGTCAGATTTGATATTGGCCGTTTCGGCATGTCTCCGGTTTAAATTATTATCTATAAGTATGTCAATATTTCCCTCTGGCAGGATGGAATTTCCACACTTTCTCTACTCTGCAGATATCCATCACCATGAACGTCTCCTCCATCCTATACACCGGCGCCTTCGCCCTGCTGGTCTACTTCATCTTCAAACACACCCAACAGCGCAGCAAAGGTCCATTACCACCAGGTCCCAGAGGGTTTCCTCTTCTTGGTAATATTCTCGATCTTCCTCCTCCAGGGACAGTCGAGTGGGAACACTGGCAGAAGCATGGGGACGAGTATGGCCCGATTTCTTCTGTTTCAGTCCTAGGCCAACTGTTTGTTATTCTGCATGACAAACAGGTTGTCATGGACCTCCTGGAAACCCGTGCAATGAAAAGCTCATCGAGACCCAAGTTGACCTTTGCAGGTGATGTGTATGTATCATCCCTATCCATTCCTTTCCATCACTAACCTCTCTCTTCATCTAGGGTCGGATACGATAGTATCATGGGCATGATGGCCTACGATCGCACCTTTAAGTTACATCGAAAGCTCACAGCGACACAAGTCAGTAGCAAGTCTATTGGTCGATTCGAGCCCATCCAGGAACGCGAGATCCTGCGACTACTGAAGCGCATCTATCAAGACCCAGATAGTAAGAACCTACCTGAGCACCTCAACCAGTAAGTCACCCCCTGTATTCCAAACACAGCGTCTGAATATCACTTAGGGTTTCTGGTTCTATCATGCTTCGCATCCTTTATAACTACGAAACGGACCCCAGCAAGAACGACCACATCGTCTCCATGGCCAACACAGTAATGGAAGAGTTCTCTCACTCAACAAGTCCAGGCGCATGGATGGTTGACTTGATCCCTTGGCTCAAGTACCTCCCCGAGTGGATGCCTGGGACAGATTTCAAGAAGACAGCCAGAGTCTACCGCGAGCATCTACTACAAAACGTCAAAGATCCCTATGACTATGTTGCGGATCAGATGGCGCGAGGTAACGATGATGTCTCCTACGTCGCTGGCTTGGTCAAAGATATCCACCGCAACATTGACCCTGAAGAGGAGAGCGTGATTCAATGGACAGCGGCTTCCATGATGAATGCTGGCACGGACACTACTGGTGCGACGCTACTCTCCTTTTTCGCAGCCATGGTCATCTACCCCGAAGTCCAGAAGCGAGCACAAGAAGAAATCGACCGTGTTGTGGGAAATTCCCGTCTACCTTCTTTCTTCGACAAGGCGAACCTCCCCTACATTAACGCCATCATGCAGGAAGCGCTTCGCTGGCATACTTTAGCACCCATGGGCTTCCCCCATATGACGACTGAGGACGACACGTACAACGGCTTCTTCATCCCTAAAAACACTCTCTTGTTCCCGGCAGTATCATCTATCGCGCACGATCCCGAGGTTTACCACGACCCGATGGAGTTCAGACCTGAGAGGTACTCTGAGCCGTATAACGAGCCTCTGCCGTCGGATGTAGTGTTTGGATTCGGGCGTAGGGCATGTCCTGGGAAGTGGATTGCTGAGCAAACAATGTTCTTGGCTATCGCACAAACGTTAGCTGTTTTCACCATTGGAAAGGCGGTTGACGAGGAAGGGAAGGAGATTGATGTTGCCTATGAGCAACTGCCGGGTGTTATCGCTAGGGTGAAGCCCTTTCCGCACAGCATCGTGCTTAGGAACGAGGTTTATGGACGTTTCGTTATGTAAATATATCAATCTATTTCGTTTCCTATTGAGAGGTTTTGGTAGTAAGGTAAACCTGGATATGTATGGCTGATGGGCCACAAATGCAAGGTACAGAGGGTGCACCTCGTAAGGCCTAAAGCTCCGTCATAGAGGACGGGATCTGTCCGCTAACCTTGGGTTGACGAGGTATAGGTTCCCTCTAAACCAAGTGGATGTAGTCCCGGTGTGAGCAGAGTTGTTTGGAAGGGCTTTGGCCAGTAGAGCTGTCGTTGTGTATGGCCGTTGTCGACTCTTGTGTGGTTGATGTTGGTGTAAGAAAGAAAACAGCTCCACGGGGAAGTGATCAGCGAAGGGTTTGTGACCAGGCTCGACCTTTTGTTTAGTAACGAAAAGATATGAGCGTTACCTACAGGATCCCACGAGGAGAAAGATTCCATAATATGAGAGCGACTTCGAAATCACAGGACCTCGACTGGCAGCCCCGAGCTGCTAACTCGTGGCATGAGCCCACCAATCACAACTGTATTACGATATGTTCCTAGCCCCTGTAACCAAGTTGTTGCCTTGCCCCCTCACATCCATCCTTTCACGGACAAAGAAGGGCAGAAGCAGTGGAGGACTTAGTAACCTGAAGTGAGGCACTCCAGCGCACACATAATCGAAGCTCACCCGTAGCTCATCTCCTCTCATCTCAACATCGACTATCATAAACAAGACGAAACAAAACGTCTCCATGGCCGATGACTGTTTTATCTGCGGAGGTCGCTTCGGCTTCCACAATCCTGATAGCAACCCGAGTTGGGCCGGCGCGCTTCGTATAGGTAATTTGTCTAACTCCATCTCACGTTCTATGCTGATCAGAACCTTTCAAGCTCGTTGTCGTCCGGGGGACTTGAAGGTTACTATCACAGGACTTGGTTACAAAGATGACTACGGCTTCTTCGTGCCCACAGATCCAGGTTGTTCAGTTCCCAACGAGTCTTCTGAGGCTGAACTAGAACGACATCGTCGCGTCCCTACAACGCGAGAACTCTCTGAAACTCGATTTCTCGTGTTCCATGAGTTCTGTTGGTCTATGCTTCTAGATCATATGTCTCTATCTACGACTATTGGATACGAGAAAAACAGAATCGCCCAAGCTCTCTATGACCTTATGCTTGATCTCCCACAGGGCGAACCTTGGGGCGCCTATTTTGGTGACTTTTGTTTTGGGAAGCAGCCAACTGAAGACGATTACTTGAAAGCGGATCCCAGTGAAGAGTTTACGTTCACGATACATGGTAGAAGTACCCTTCCTTACCCGACCGACCAAATTCCAGTGTCTACTCAATCCCGGCCGGATCGTTTCTCACAGTTACCCATCGAGATCACCTATCATATGGTTTCATTCTTGGATTTGCCATCGCTTTGCAATTTCCGACTGTCGTCAAAGTTCATCGCCAGTCTTTGCAGTCAGTACAGACTCCCTCAAGAGTTTTGGGAGAGCCGTTTCGCTGCTGAACACGAGATGGGTTTCGTCCCACTAGTCTCCAGCTCCCTACCCGCGGCACCCGATTGGAGACAACTGTACTTTGATCTGAAAGAGGATCTACGAAGCCCTTCCCAGATTCGTAACCTGCGACGCCGCCGCAGGATTTGGAACTGCGTCAGGGATCTTCGTCAGCTGCTGACGATGCTCCTTCAGCAGGATCACAATATACGAGACGTGCATAGCGTCAGAGAAGATCCTTCACTACATGAGCTTGTTGCTACTCGGAAGGCCCAAGCTCTCTTACAGATACCATCGACACGCAAGAGCTTACAGTATGTCAACCTCGATCCCCAATATTGGGGAGCCGATATGATCCGATTATCTATTTCCACCATAACCAACAACTCTACCGCGTACATATGTGGTTTCAGGGTCCGTATCGAAGATGGAACAGATATTGGGGAGGTGGTCTCGCTTACGGGTCATATTGCGCCTGCTACTGAAACTCATATCTCTTTCAAGTCATCGGACAATTTGTTGCATGTCCGAGCGACTGTATCCTCCGGCGGTTTACTTGGCCTCGAATTCCAGACAAGGCAGATGCAGGACCCTATGACTTGGAAATTGACAGGACAGCTTCGGGATCTACCGTTTTACTCTGACATCATCAGCCTTGATGCCCGAGCGAACAACCGGATCACAGGGATCCTTGTCGGTTTCGATGTAAGTATTACCCATTCCACCAGAGAAGCGGTCTAATTCCAGCGATTCATAGCTTTTCAAGGCCATATCTGTTCGCCTGGTCGAAGACTTTGACCATCGGGCCTCTTCCAACCGCCTTTGTTAAAGCTTCTACAACTCGAGCTGAGTGTGTTTGCAGTTACACATAAACAAAGATCACTAGATCACGCTTTCGGCTACTGGATACTGCAGCGAGATGCTACGAGCCCTTTACTTCCGATTGGATGGCCACCCAGGGCCGAATGGGAGAGTTGGCAGGAAAGCGGGTTACCAAGCGAAATGAAATTAGAGAGGGCAGAATACGCGAAGGCGGAGACACGAGGGTCAACGTTGGTTTGTGCCTCCAATTGAGGAAGGGCTTGCCAGATGTCCTGCTTGGGAAGAAGACACAGCATTTCAGTCTCGAGCTTTCTACTTCCCGTTCGTGAAAGATATTCAAAGAGCACATTTGGGGCTTTATTTTGACTTGTAACAATAACCAGGGGCGGAAACAAAATTGGGGAGAGTGAGCAAGTGTTGGCAGCTACTGAGGACATAAGACCGGAAAAGGATGGCATGGACTACATGTAACTGCTTCGAGATAGTCTCATCTAATTGTAATTTGCACTCATACATGTATCAGACCAACTCTCATGTGTCCATTTCCCCCTCGATTTGCCCTCAGGCAATACGGCACGAAGACAGCTTCCTTTCCTACTCCAGCATCTATTTCACCATCGGCTACAAAGCCAGGAGCTGCACCAGCTTCTACCGGCTTCAATGATCGACGCCAACAAGACGTCTTCAGCGCAACATATTCCTCTTCCCCAAGCGTCTTCCTCTCCTCTACAATGGGAGCAGTCGCCTTAAGCCCGACATCCTTGAAGTGGTTGTCTTCCCATGTGTTATCAGCATCTTCCATGCAGTACACTAGGGGGCCTCGAGCAAGAGTCAGGGTTCGCTGGTTGGTGTACGGATGGGGAGCAATGTAGCGCGGTGTAAAGTTGCCGATCGTTAGGGAGAACTCTGGATTCTTTGCGACGTAGGATGGATCGAGTGTCAGATAGCCCTTATGCAGATTGATACTTCCTTCGCTTGGATCGGGGCTCAACTGGTACTTGTTCTGGGACCACCCAGGTATTCTAAGTCTGATTGTAGTGGTCAGTGCCTCGGGGGTTGTGAGGCGAAACTTGACAACTCCGTCCAATGGCCAGTTTGAATCCTGCTCAAGAGTCACTTCTTGCCCATCAACTTCAAACCTCAGAGTCGCCTTCGTATACAGATGCACATTAATGAACGCCTCTCCATCTGTGGTCTTGCCAAAGTCCCAGAGGTATCCACCCAAAGAGCCGTAAAGACGTGTGACGTTTGGCGGGCAACAAGCACACCAGAACCATTCCTCACGGACGCTCTTGTCAATCTCTGAACTGCCCAGTTGGTTCACATAGGTGAAAGCCTTGCCGTCAAGACTCATCGAGTTCATGACGTTGTTATAGAGGCAGAGTTCCATAACATCTGCGAATCGTCCGTCAAGGTCGATGTGGAGAAGGCGCTCTGCAAGCATCATGACGGCGATCGAAGCACACGTTTCTGCATAGCAGCCTCCTTCGTCTGTGCTTTGAGGGAGGAAGTAGTCGCGTCCGAAGCCCTCCCATTGCTTGATGGCGCCTATTCCACCGGTGAGGTACATCTTCTTGTCGATCATGTTGTTCCATAGACGGTAGAGCGCATTCTTCCAGTCCGATGAAGTTTGCAAATATTGATCGTCGATGCAGACCATGTCCGCCACGGCAGTAAGCAGGTACATCGCGCGCACTGAGTGTCCTTCCACAGTTTCCTGCTCGAGGATGGGCTCGTGAGCTTGGCAGTACCAGTGAGAAGCATGCTCGGGATATGAATCAGGCCTTTGGTAGAGATTCTGGCCGCGCTTCTTGGATTCCCATTCGTAATAGTGCTCTCCATCTTGACCATTCTTGCTGCCGCGCTCTTCGATAAAGTAGCGAGATAGCTCGTACGCCTGTTTGTTTCCGGTGGCCTGATAGAGGCGGAAGAGAGCGAGCTCGATCTCTGGGTGGCCTGGGTAGGCGTGGAGCTGACCGTCGGCAGGTCCGAAGGTACGATGGATGAGAGTAACGTATTTCTCGATGGGTTCAAGAAGGAGGTTGTTCTTGTAGTATTGATGATGTGCGATGGCAGCTTCGGCAAGATGACCTGCGTTGTACCTGAGGAAGATGTCAATTAGAAAGTCTGACAAGATACAACCACAATGTGGAACTTACAGCTCATGCATATCTTGCAAATTCGTCCATCTCTTCCCCGGTTCAACTACAGTATAATGAACATTCAGATACCCATCATCCTGCTGCGCTCCCCGTATCATCTCAACAAGCTCTTTAACAGCTCTGTCGATCTCCTCATCAAACTCATCACGTAAAAAGTAACAAGCGCCCTCAATCCACTTGGCTATATCGCTATCCCAAAAGAGATGAAAAGGGACCGGCCACATGGACTTATCACCATAAATCTCATGCCACTGTAACTTGAAGCAGTCATATCGACCTGTTTCACGTAGTCGTTCTAGCTGCGTGTGCAAGGTTGTCTTTGCGACTGTGTTTCGGCGCCGGTAGAGAATGGAGCCGGGGGCAAAGGTAGTGTGGTGGAAAATGAGCTGAGGATGAGACATTGTGAGTGTGATTCGATGATGTGATTCTGGATCTTGGATGGTGAGTACTTATTGGGTCATTGATGGAGTCGTTTGGTCCCTGTGGCGTTAATGCGTTACGGTGGGATGAGGAGGCGGAGAACCCACCGGTCATCCCATCGGGGTGTGTGTTGGGTACCCTGGAGCGGACATGAGGTGGATGGCGTTCGGGATTGTAGTGGGAGGTGGGCATTGAATCATCCCGCAAGTCAATCTGTAGGCTCTTATTTTGATGTGATAAGTTGCATATGTGCATGATAAGTATTGGATTTCATGTTGGCTGTCTTGTTTGTTTGCAAGGCGGTTTTGTGTTTGCGTTGGTGTATCGAGACAGGACAATTAGGTCCATCACCCACAGACAAACCTTGTGACTACAAACAGCATCATGAGGAGCATACAAAGAGGAAAGTCATTGCAACGCGATGCAGATTAAAAATTATTCCATTCCGTCTGTTTGTCCCATGAAATCCTTAACGTCAGCCAGCTCTTCCTTCCCTTTCACCATGGCCCCAGGCTGCTGGTTCTCTGCGGGTGTCCTCATTGATGGCTCGGTGGCTCACGCTGATTGGCCCGCTAAGATCTTATCAGGGGACATACTAGGGATGGCTGGACCCGAGGTTAGGTAATTTAGCGTCGCGGTGAAGGGAAGGAACACGGTATGGGCCGCTGATCGATGAGCTGGGTTCAAAGTTTGCTTGAGGATTCAATTATGCTCAAGATTCACATCGAATTAAGAAAAAACTCATGGTAATGAGGTTTTATCAGCGTGTATGTCTAACAAGAAATAAGATACTCAATAGACTGTATACAATATGAACACCCTCTGGGGAGGTCGCATTAAACCGCTTTTGATCATGAGGAGAGAAGTGGGGTTCGTCTCATCCGAGCTCCCTGCTTGACATTTGCCCTCACGACGTGACATTCAAGGCTTCACCCAACCACCTCGAACTTATTGAAAGCCCCCAATGAGTCTCCAACTGCACGAAAATGGAGAAATTCCAATGCGGGCAGTGCCCTCGTAGCTTCAAGCGACAGGAGCACCTTAGGCGGCACCAAAAAGTCCACGAGACTCATAAACCCTTCGAATGCAACATCTGCCATAAGGGCTTTACTCGCAGGTACGGTACCCATGCTGCATGGCCTGTCACAACTGCTAACTAAGTTAAAGTGATATCCTGAATAAGCATATCGCCATTCATGACCACCTTACAGCACCCGCCGTGGAGAGACGCGATACTTCGCGACGCAGAGCGTGTTTAGAATGCGCCAAAGCACGAGAGAAGTGCACGAGAACTACACCATGTCGGAGATGTTCGATCAAATCACTGAGTTGCATTTACCCAGACAGCGTGGATAAGCAACCGATGTTGTCCCCTTCGAGGACCGATAACGTGTCGCTCGTGCAATCGCGTGGTAGTGTAGGTCTCTCACACAGCGTGCCATCCAACCGGCACCTTTCGATATCACCTCAAGAAGATCCAAACACACAGTCAAGTCCTTATCTTGAAGATAGCGGAGACACGACAATGCAGCAGGCACAGCCCTTCGAGTATGATCTTGGCCCATGCGACATCGACTGGGACTTTCCGATGAACTGGCTACCGTACAACAACGAGATCGAAACAAACTACTGCTCAATACTCGGTCTTGATAACAGTATAACCTCAGGAGGATCCTTGCGACCTTCATGTGGAAATGAGCCAACCCTGAATCAACCAACGTCGAACATGCCTGTCTTTGGCAACACTCCACAAACTATATCTACTGTTGGGTCTATATCTCAAGGGAATGGCGCAGCCGCTTCACCACAGCTAAGCATGTCATCGGATCGCACAATACCCGGTGACCTGTATGCCACGAGCTCAAATGGCGCACGAAGACCTTGCACAGACCGATCGAGGCAATTATTCCCGCCGCTGGGTGTTGAGGGCTGTACCAAGTTGTGGCCAGTCTCCCTGGATCCGAGTCTTCATCGCCAGAGCAATGTCTGGGAGTTTCCTGACTTGGATCATATAACTATCGAGGCCACCGATGGCGTTCGAGACTTTGCATTAACACAAGCGACTTACGCCAAGATATATGACTCTTTTGAGAATACATGTCTGGAAGCCAGCATCTTTGGAAACGAGTTTACGTCTTCTGAGTTCCCTTCCTTGACAATCATGGATTATTGTATAAAGCTCTTCTTCGAACATTTCAACCCAATATTCCCGCTAGTGCATCCAAACACAACGGACCTCAACGCAAACTGGATACTGGTCCTAGCGATCTGTGCCGTAGGAAGCCAGTACTCTGCCACCGACGACATTAATGATTGTGTTTTGCCTTTCCAAGAGTTTTTGAGGAGAGTCCTGGTTGTCCACTTGCAGTTGGAGAACCCAGAAATGGACATTGCGCTGGCCCAGGCTCTTGTTCTGAGTCAGGTAGGACTACTATACTACAGCACAAGCAAGTCTCGGCACATCGGCTATCAACGAGTAGGTGATCTACACAAGGTTATCAACCTCTACCGGCGGTCTCATACACAAGTGGCAAGCGACGTGAAAGCTCGACTCAATCAGCGGGAAACGAATATCCACCAGGAATGGAAGGCTTGGGTTGAAGGCGAAACTTTGAAGAGACTTTGTTACTTTATATGGGTATGTATCGGGCTACCATACATGCGAAGGCTTGAAATAACCTTTTCACAGCTATTAGACCGGATGGGTTGCTACTTTTTCAATGATCACCACGCCTCCACCTTCGATGTACAAGACATTGAACTGCCTCACGATGGGCTGTGGTCCCAGACGTGCTCATTAGACTGGTCTAAAGTGTACCGACGTGTTGAAGGTAAGTCGCAAATCTGTCACAAGGCTCAAGACAGCTACTGACCCTCATCAGAAAACCCTTCACTTCTATCTGCTGTCAATACCATCTTTCGCGACCGAACCGCCAAATCCGATCTGGGAGAGTTCTCCCGGATATGCCTTCTCCACGCCGTCTACCAAGAATATTCCGCCGTTAATACCTACTCCAAACGCCCACTCTCGTCATGGATGCCTCAAAACAACCCCGAAGGTCATTCAGAAGATACCAACCTGCTTGAAACCGACTCGAATTGGCGAAACGCTGCGCTTGATTGTGTGGATACGCTACACTGGGCAGCCAATGCTACCATAGCCTCATTACTGGGGGCTGAGCATCCTACCGTGCTTCACCTACATTTCTCAAGGGTTGTACTCCTTGTGCCCAGGACGATGCTAATGACTCTGGCAAATTATCTGAAAGCTCCAGAAAGTGAGAGGAAGGTGGCATCGAATCAGCAAAAGGCGTTACAAGCTGAACGGGAGATTTCGGAGTGGGCTCAGCAGGATGTGGTAAGTCGATGAGCATTGGTCAAGAGCGAAATACTAACAAAGGCCTAGTCGAAAGCACGTCTCGCCGCATTGCACTGTGGCTGTTTCCTCTGGCACATTCGCCGCTATTCGAAAATGGCTTTTTATGAGCCGCCCTGTGTATTCTGGGCCATCCTTACACTATGGGCGTATAGCGTGTACTCTTCCAAGTCAAGAAGATCCTCTGGCGAAGAGCGAAGTGGAAGCGTCACCCGCCATGCTTCACCAGATCACAACAAAGTATACTCGGACGATGATAGCCCAACATTTATTCGGTTGGATCGGCCTAACGATGACGAAATGGTACAACTATTTGTTAGAGCTGGTGTATTGAAAGCATATATAAGTGGTGTTGGAGATATTTATGCCTCTGAAGCGCCAGCCAGGATTCTAAAAGAGGGGAGAAAGATTCTTGAGTCAGTATCACTGTCATGGGGACGTAGTAGAGAGTATTTGGATCTGCTGAATGCTCTTGGATAAGTGCACTTCTATTGATGAGAGCCATCTATGGTAAAAACGGAAGATACCCATGTGCATTTAACTACTTTTACTTCATTGCCGCTTCGGAAGAGTGATCTCAAATGCGTAAGCCGTTGTGTTGTCCTCATGCTTCATCTTCAGCCTCAAAGAACCATTCTTGACATGATCTGTCGTGTCGCCCAAGTCCTCCGGCCCATCGACATTATTGAACTTGTCCCCGTCTTTCACGACGAAAGCCAACGTTTTGATCTTGACTTCTTCATCCTCAGTCAAGCCCACCAGCTCGATGGTCCAGTCACCAGATCTGGAACGCGTTCCAGCTAGGATACGGACAACGTTGTCGTCGACTGTTGCGTAGACATCAAGAAAGCTATCTGGGGTAGGTATGGTCTTCACGCGTTGGCCAGTCATTTGGCTGCCGTAGTATTTGTATACTTGGTATTCGGCTGTTGGCCAGTACCCTTCACCTTCGATGGCGTAGTTGTCGTTGGTAGCATTGGGCTTACAGAGAAGACCTTGTACACGTGTTAGTCTTCTGTATTCTACAGGCGCGAAAGCACTTACCAGCAAGGAAATCATGCAACGCTCCAGCAATAGCCCAGTTCCCTCTCAGGCCATTTGCATTCTCGCGCTCAAGACCAGCGATCCACCACGCGCCAGCGGAAGGAACCTGTTCGCCATACACGGCGTACTCGTTGATGTTGACATCCTTCGCTTTCTCAAGCGGAATATCGAACTTGGCGAGTAATTCATGGAAAGACTTCATTGATCCAGCCATGGTATCGCAGTCGTTACCGCTCTCCATATGCCATGACCATTGATCAGGAAGAGTGTCATTCTTGATACACTCAGTGAGGAAGTCTGTCCACCACTCGTGAGTTGTTGTGGGGATGGCGGATATACTTGGTCCTGCTATTCTCATTGATGGGAATACCTCCCTGTAGTATAGTCAGTACAGATACCTACGATAGTAGTTATGAAGCTGTACTTACTTGACCTTCTTGAAAGTACGAGACCATAGCGCAAGCCACTGCTCCTTAGACGCACCCCAGAAAAAGCTCAAATCAGGCTCATTCCATATATCAATGACAAGACCATCATTCATTTCTGAGTTTTGAACATCCTTGAGAGTTTGCTCAAGGAACGCGTCCCACCTTGTCCAGTCATTGTTGTCACCAGGATACTCAAACTTCTCCGATTGACCACCATCAGCACCCCAGGCTGCGGGGAGGAGGTAGATGAACTCCCCTCCGTGCTTACGAGATGTTCTGTAATTGCTCAAAGCTGATGCAAAGCGTGCCTGTACGGAGGTCAGTATGCGGAGAATTGCGTCCAAGACGGAGCTTACCTTGTAGTCCTCGAAGCTGACGGCGTATCCCTTGGTGTTGGGGAGTTGAGACCCTCCTCCACGACCATAATTGAAACCAATGTCTTTGTAAAAGTGGTCAGGTATCTGGTCAGGCTTATCTGGTATACCGTACAGGATACCAGAAGCAAGATGCTTAGGTGGACCGGTGGTGATGCTGACATCAACAGTCGCAACACCCACAGCAGGACCCTTGGCTTTGGCCTGCTCATCAGGCAGGGCTCGCAACATAGACATGTAATCCTCGGGCATCTTGTCAATTCAACAATGCAGTATTTGGTAGGGTTACTCTGAGATGTTTCCTAACGTAGTTTATAGTTCATGCTCCAGGTCGCGTGTTAAAGCCACCAGATGGGCTAACCCGCCGCGGGGTCTCCGGTGGGATATCCGGTGGGAGAGAGTCGAGGATTGGTGCGTTTGGTTCTTCAACTTCCCCCGCAAACAAGACCCAGGCCTTTGGGAAGTTTTCCCTGTTCCCCATGGGGTGAATCCTTGTCGATAATCATCAGATCGAGTTTAATACTTAAACTACTGTCAAGCCGCATGAAGTTAACTTTGATCTTCCCCATGCTCATCAAGAGTTGTCTCATCCATTGACAACTGCCTTCTCATCTTTACTCAATTCAACATGGCGGCTGAAAAGACTCCCAGTATCAATCATGTCGAAGACGAGATCGTCTCCGACTCGAAAGATTGGAGTCATGTTCAGGGTCAACAAGGCGCTGACATTGATCGCAACATGTCACTCTGGGAAGCCTGCAAGGCCTACCCCGGCGCCATAACCTGGTCATTCCTCCTCTCTTCTTCTATCATCATGGAAGGTTACGACATCGTCCTCATCGGCAATCTTATGGCTCAGCCAGCCTTCCAGAAGAAGTACGGCGACTGGTACGGAGATGAACTCGGTTATCAGATTTCTGGACCTTGGCAGTCCGGTCTTGGTAATGCCACGGCTATTGGAACTATCATTGGCGCCTTCGCGAACGGCTGGCTTACACAGCGGTTCGGATACAGACGCACTTTGGTTGCGTCCCTTGTAGCCATCACTGGGTTTATCTTCATTACCTTCTTCGCTCACAACCTACCCATGCTGCTCGTCGGTTCTACCCTCTGCGGTCTGCCCTGGGGTGTCTTTGCAACCATGGCCCCGGCTTACGCATCCGAGATTTGTCCAATGGCCCTTCGTGGATATCTCGCCAACTATGTTTGTCTCTGCTGGGCTCTCGGTCAGCTCCTCGCCGCTGGTGTGCTCTTCAGTTTCTCCGATAACACTACCGAGTGGGCTTACCGTCTTCCCTTTGGTATCCAATGGGTCTGGCCTATCCCACTTCTCATCATCTTGTGGTTCACCCCCGAATCACCTTACTGGCTTGCCCAGAAGAATCGACTGGACGACGCTAAGAATGTTCTTCGACGAATTTCTGCCAAGGGTAAGAAGTCCGATGAGGATCTCGATAAGCAGCTTGCTATGATTGTTCACACCAACAAGATCGAGAGTGAGCACACCAGTGGATCTAGCTACCTTGACTGCTTCAAGGGCATCAACCTTCGCCGCACTGAGATTGTCAGTCTTGTCTTCGTTGCACAGAATACCACTGGTGTTGGTATTGGTGGTACACCAACCTATTTCTTCGTCCAAGCTGGCGTTGATCCCAAGAACTCCTTCAAGTTTGCAACCGGTGCTCTCGGTCTCGCATCTGTCGGTGTCATCATCTCTTGGGCTCTCATCTACCGCATTGGTCGCCGAACCTTATACGTCTGGTCTTGTGGTATCTGCTGTCTCCTCATGCTCCTCATCGGCATCCTGGCTAGTGTTCCCCAGTCTCAGGCTGTGAGCTTTGGTCAAGCTGGTGTTGTTCTGGTCTGGGAGGTCGTCTTCTACGCTACTATCGGGCCTGTTTGCTACGCTATCATCGGCGAGATCCCTGCCGTGAATGTTCGCAGCAAGAGTATTTGTTTGGCTCGTATCGCCTACTACATCTCTCAGATTCTGAACAACACTTATGGTCCCTATATGATTAACCCCACTGAGGGTGACTGGAAGGGCAAAGTTGGGTATTTCTGGGCTGGACTTTCACTCTTGACATTCATCTGGGCTTACTTTCGTCTTCCTGAAACCAAGGTAAGCAAGTTCAAAACTACTCTCATAAACCATCTTCTAACTCGACACAGGGTCGAACCTTCGAGGAGATCGATATCCTCTTCGCCAACAAGACATCTGCTAGAAAGTTTGCGCAGACCAAGGTTGATGCTTATGCTGAGGACTCCGAGAATCGCATCGTCAAGGAGACCGATGTCTGAAGTATCTTGCGCAGTAGCATGAGGTTGGGACGGTGGGAATTTCAGTTTCTGTGGAGTTTGTAGTCTTTTACGATAGTAGTAATTAAGAAGGGAGATTTTCAGACCTCTCCAACGTTGGATATGGAAGGTCCGTGGTGTCTTCACTCAACACCTCTCAAAGCAGCCCACTCCTGCTCCAACATGCCATAATTAATCATATCATACCACTTGCGATCCAGATGGTAGGCTTCCCTTTCCCTCCCCTCCTCTTTGAAACCCAACTTAGTATAAACATGCTGCGCCCGGGTATTAAACCCAGCAGTGCCCAGCGCAACACGATGATACCCGCCAAACCTAAACGCCCAGTCCAGCGTCCAATTAATAGCTTCACTTCCATAGCCTTTGTTATTATATGGGGTGCTGAGGTTTATTCCCAGGGATGTCTGCCTGTGATGCTTGTGGGCATCTGAGGCACCACCCCAGCCTAGAAGGACAAAGCCGATGGGTACGGGGTCGGAGGATTCGATGCCTTGAGCTTTAGCTTCGGATGGAGAGAGGCAGACCATGACGCAGAAGGTGCATTTTTGCAGCTTGTCCATGAGGTCTTCTGCGCTTTTTCTGTTTTTGGGACGTATGAGGGAGGGTCCTGCGAGAACAGCGTTGAGAGGGTCACTTTCGTGATATTTGAAGAGGTAGTCTATGTCTTTGTCATTGTTCTCTAAGGCTCTGTAGGTGAGCCTTTCTGAGCAGTAAGCATTTGCGATACTTTCGGCGTTCATCATGACAAATAGCTGATGGGAGGATTCTATGGAGTGGTTTGTTTGCAGGCTTCTAATATTTATATACAATCACCAGTCTACACTCTCCAGTGACTCACTGCCGATAGCTCAAAGATCAGAGCTACGATGGCGCGGCTATACGGCATTCGTGCTGATCACCACCTTCCTAATCAGGGAATTCCGGATGACTCATTTGATAACAGGGTCGCTCTATTCCCAAGAACAGTATCCGGGAAGTTATCAATCATCCTGCAGGATCAATGGAATTTTGCCAAAATCCTTTGGACTTACCAGGATTGGTTTTGGTCTCACAAGCAGGATCTGTTCGGTACAGTCAATGGACGCAAACGCGTACTCAACAAAATAACATATCCAAGATCACCAATACAGGTATTTACCAATATCAAGGTTAATAAAAGCAATATCATAGGCTACACAACATGAAGATTAGAGTAAGTACCTTCGGTAGTCCTATCCTTCATCCTCTACTGCCATCATCACCATTATCACCACAATAATATCGATAAGGGGTTTATTGCTATAGATGCCTGGCCAACTTAACACAATGCCTATATGGTTTAAACAAAGCGAAGTCGCACTTTGAGCCTGTGACATCCCCAGTATTTCGAGGTTAGGCAACATTGGCGCTACAATCTGGGACGGTACCAACGGGGACATACATCTCTTTCATCTGTTCTTCGTAAAGATCCTCCGACATTGTATATTCATCCGACATACTCTCAAGGAGAACAAAACGAGCTTTCACTCCAGCCGCAATCTTCTGAGGCGTTTTCGGATTTCTGATAACCTTGACCATCTGGGTTCTAACCATGTGTCTGACGTAATCTTCGTAACCATTTCTCTCCCATACGGAGTCTCGAATAGTGGCGAGTATAAGGCCCTTGTGTTTTGTGAGTCGGTACAAGTCTAGAAAAGCTTCTCGCGCGACGTGTCCTTGTGCCATAGTGCCGACACAGATCACAGCGTCATATTTCAAATCAGGTAGCGTAGCAAAGCCGTTGAGGTCTATCGACGAAAGGAACCTGTAAGCGCCCGTTTCCTCAGCGATATCGCGCATTCTATCACTGATATCGCATCCGTCGATGGTTTTTACGCCGAGCTTGCGTAGTTCTTGGCCAACGAGGCCAGTTCCACATCCGGCGTCAAAGATGTCTGCCTCGGAGACTTCCATCCGAGAACTGAGATGCTCAACTAACATCTTAGCAGCCAATTTGGGAGCGACGTATCCTTCATTTTCGACATCCTGGTTGTAGGTATCGGCCCATTCGTCTTAGATCTCGCGCAACTCTTCGACATCTTCTGATTCTGGAGAACTCTCGAGGAAGGACATGATGGCTTCGATGACGGATTGCTTTGTAATTATTCTATAATGCGATTTGGATTCGCAGATGAACCTATGATCAGCTGGAACCCCTCTCTTATGGCTTACAGGCGTAGTATCGATCGCTAGCTGATGACGTAGTGGGCTGAGACAGATGACGCGGAACGTGATGAGATTCCAAACCTTCTACATCACCAAGAGTGTGAATATGAAGTTTATGTCGATCAATGGGCCCCTAGAGTCGCTAGAATTCCTAGTTCTGACCCCAATCCTAATCTTTTTGTGGATCTGTGAATCAGTGTTCGCTGGAATGCCAACTTCAAACTGAGCCCATCTCGAGCACTTGACTAATTCTTTAACATTACTGTAAAATGCTATACCCCTAACAAATAGCTCATCTATTCGCTGTCATAGCTTTCAACCAACAATGCAGACCGCGGCATGTTTAATCTATATCTCGCATTCATTTTTGCCAACTCTGCCATGAAACCAGGTACACCGCCAGGAATATCCTTCTCGTACCAAATCTTGCGATCGCCCATTGCCATTGCGGCTTCATGCATTTCTGCCAAATCTCTGCTGTCCCAAATCCCTTCTCTTCTGTTGAGATTTCTCAGAAGATTTAGTGCGCGCTCGACTTGGTGCGGTTCTGTGCAGCACCACAATAGGAAGGATAAGCTGGAAATCAGATCGCCGTCTAAGGAGAACGTTCTTTGGCCAGGGACGATGAGTCGGTGTGCGAATGCTTCTGCGGCAGTCAGATAAATTTCCACTGTCTCTGGGTCCGGTTCGGAATCGTCCTCGAGTTCAAGTGACATGCTCATCCTCCAAAACGCCTGCTGCATGTTGAGGTACAGAAGCTGTGGCGATGTCCACTCTTGGTATTCCCACATGGAAATATAGTTCTTGGTCATGTCGAATCGCTTGCTCCAGTGGTAGAACTTCTCGTCTAGTTGGTTCCAAGATGCTTCTATGCGTGCTTTTGTGACAACATCCATATCCCTGAAGAAATTACCTCCTGGAGAGCCACATCCCTCGTCGGAAGTCATTTCAGCCATTACCTCGACGGTCTCAACATCTAGTCTTCGCAGAGCGCTGGCCGCCTCGTCGAGATCTTTGAAAGGTGTTTCGAACACATCGTCGCTGGACAAAAGCGCAAAGTATCCTGTTCGTATGTCGGGGATGATGGTGTCCTCTATAAAGGCTGAAGCTTCGCATCCTAAACTCGAAAACATATCTAGAAGTTTACTGGCTATCCTTGCTTCGTATGCGTTTGTCACTAAGCTTGGTGAGGACAGAAGACGTGTTCCCGCACGGATGTGGCGGATTGACTCAGCATATCGACCAGTGATACCCTCAAACGCAACAAACAACAAGCAGCAAACCAGAGTACACTGGATATCGAAAGGCGAGTTGAGTGACATGTGAGGTATGATGTTGGCAATGGCTTTGTTGTACTGTTGCATAGCCAAGCCTTTCAGCTGCTGTAGTGGAGAGCATGTCTCGGACCCCGCCATATAAAAGCGATGCGCTGCACCCACAGCAATGATAGCATGCCTGATTGGTTCGCATTGATGGGCTAGAGGTAAGACGACGGTGAGATAGAAGTTGGATTGTCCTGGGGCACAGGTGAGTTGTGTTGAAGTCCAGTGATGGAAATGGTGGAAATAGCAGCTTTCGATGGATGTATCCCCGAGGCTAGGATTAAAGACGGATAGAGGATATGGAGTTGAAGGCACAGCAACAGCAACAGCAGCGCGCTGTTGGAGCTGGGCTTTGTCGGGTGTCGCATAACCATCGCATTTAACGCGGCCATCGCGACAACGACGACACGTTGGCTTCTCCTCGTCGCACTTAAGATGCCTGACTCTACAATGGGTTAGAATGGTACGCTGCTGCCTTGGTCATGGGTCACACATACTTGCTGTAAGATGGAGAAAGCAATTATTAGCCACCAAGTCTACAAGCGAATAAGAAAGCGAGGGGACGGATATAATGATTTACGGCGTATGGACGGGGGGACATACCAGGTTAGACAGCCAGTGCGAACTTTTGGCTTGGAAGCACGCTGCCATTTTGGTTTCTTGGGCAGAATAACAAGCTTCTTCTGATCAACAGCCTTCATTTTGGATTGCAACAAATCAATTGAGAAAAGCAGAGGCGGTCGAGATGGATGGATTCCAAGAAAGTTATTCTGTTTGGACAAAAGCAAAAGCCAAAGCCAATACCAAGAGCAAAATACCTTAAAAGATCTGCCATTCAGGGGGGGCGAAGCTGAGACGCTAGGAGATGCCGAATCCCTGTTTATACGGTGCAGCCAATGGCAAGTCATACTAACGGCATGAAAATGGGTCCAATGCACCGACACTTTTTGTGTCATACCGAAACTCAATTCTAGCGCTTCATGGTGTTTCCAAGGTCCGAAAGTCCGCACCAAATTTCCTTCTTGACAGGTGAAAAGCAGCACATGTTTGAGGCTGTGTTTCAAATTACACAAATTAAAACCAAACTAGCGCCAAGCAGTAGCTAAGTAGCCCTATGGAGATCTCTTATTATCCCGAGGGGGGGGTTGCAGCCTCGAATTCAGCTGCTAACACGAGGCATATTCGGCATATTCCCTCGTTTCGCGTAATTAAAGGCAACGTAATCTCATCCTAACTAGGCAAATGGTCCTGACTGACTCTTTGATCGAAATCTAGACCATTCTAAATGTCTGATCTGACAAGGCGTTCTTACACACATACATATAATATCTCGTCTTCGGCACATAGATTCCGAATTGCCAAGGATTGAGGACGTAATCTCCCCGGATTCGTTCCTGATCGCCGATAGGGCTCAGAAATCACTGAGCTAGTGATGCTAATATCTTCAGAATTGAAGCTCCCGTTGGTGTTCCTGCACTCGAGGTCCACTCTTGCTGCGACTTCCTCGTATGATATGTGTGGCTGTAAGTGTAGGCAGACAAGTAATGATCAAGGCAGGCTATCTGTTGCTCTTTACGCGTTGAGGCAACCAATTCTATGCAACTAACGTATGCCTCGATACGATATTCACAATGTCCTCTCATGGCAGTGATATCATGAATGCCGATCTTGCTTTGTGTCAGTCAAGGCCCACTATTGCCATCAAGTGCGAACCCACTATCCTCGGCTTCTCAACGGGGCGGAGGCTTCGAGAACGAATTATCAGATCTTCGGTATAACGGCGGATATAGTGCACAAAAAGGAACTAGATCCCGATGGTGATAGGGAATAGTTTGGATATACCACCGCCTCGGGCCGATATCTCTTCCACAGAGTAGACTTGGTTTAAAATGCAGCGAACCTGCTACCTACTGTGTAGATTCTAGCAATACAAGGCTTGCTGAAACCTCATTCACATGGCCGAGTTAGAGAAAGATACCTTTTTCAGATTTTCTGTGGTCATACAGGACTTGGACCGACGAAGGATACATGCGACATTGTCCACCCTGGACCCGGCACAGCAGGATTGAGGGCATCATGGCAGTCATCACCGGTGGATGGTAGGACATGGCAGCGGACTCTGGGTAAACAATTTGATCTTTAATAGTAATTCTAATCTAATTATAAATACCGCTCTAGACATCAAAAGCAATCTTTTTTCGCGCAGATAAACATCTCTCCAACTTTTACCAGGCCAAGACCTCCTGCAACCCTCCACAAGACAAGCTCTGACAAAGCTCCTCATCCTCCTCGTTCTTCTTCGCGGCCTCTCCTTCAGGCAATCTCTGTCTCGCTGGCCAAATTTGTCGTCCAGCCGCCTTCTCGAGCTTGACATGCTCATGGATAGCATCGCGATGACCGTCCTGGAACGAAAGCGGGCCGTGTTCAAGTCGAGGGTGAAGCTCGCCGCTGATGAAGACACCAGCTTCCAAGTTCTTCTGTGCACCGATGCAGAGGTCTTTGTCTTCTGAGACTACGCGTGCGTACAGTTCGGCGGCAGCACGGAAGTCTTCGTCAGAGGACTTGATGTTGCGGAAGATTTGGTAGCTCATGGATGAGTGGGTTGCTGATGTGGGGACGAAGCGTTGGATCATCATGAAATGGGGTCTGTGTTAAGTTAGAAAGGATACTGTATATCAGAAGGATTAAGACTTACAGAACGACGACAGAGGCGTTGGGGTAGAAATATGTGCTCGCGAGTTGGAGACCAGCCTTCTTCTGCTCCTCAGTCTGAACGCTCGAGTGCTTGATCCATTGCTTGTCGGTATCGCACTTCATCTTTCCGAGGTCTGCAAGCGTAGGCAGATCAGGATGCGTCGTGGGGCAGTGGTAGCACTCGTTGAAGTTATCTGCCAGGATCTTCCAGTTGTAGTTGCCCTCCATGCTGTACTCATGATCCAGCTGATAGTCCTCAAAGTTGGTGTTCGCGAGTCTGTCCTGCTGATCAATGGCGTCGAAGTACTTGGCCCAAGGCTCCGGGTTATCAGAGCTGTCCAGGTTGACCCAGATGAAGCCATAGCCATCAAGCTTGAGGTGGATCTTGAAAAGACCGTTCTTGCTCTTGTCGAAACCGTCGAGAACATCGTAGTTGGGTGCCTTGGCGAGATTGCCGCTCAGGCCGTAAGACCAACCGTGGTACTTGCAGGCAAAGATGGATGAGTTGCCTTGGTTTCCGCCTTGAACAACTGGGAAGGCTCGGTGACGGCAGACGTTGTGGAAAGCGTTCAAACCACCCTTTCTGTCCCGGGCAACAACGAACTCGTAGCCGGTAGAGTTGAACTTGATCCAATCTCCTGCCTTGGCGAGTCGGTTCTGGTGTGTGACGAGAAGCCACTTCTTGGAGAAGATAGCGCGCCTCTCAAGCTCGAACATCTCGGGAGAGGTGTACCATGTTGAAGGAAGGGCTCGAACGGGTGTTCTGTGACTTTCATCCGTGAAGTTGTCACTCTCGATGTGAAGCTTGAGCTTGTTCATTGTGGCTGTTGGTGGCTGTTGTTGATAGAAGTTGTTGATTGTTCTTTGTGATGTTCGATATAAAGTCTTCGAGTGTTGATGTATTAGGAAGTTTGTTTGCTGGACCTGACGGGAGTGGCAGAGAGATTCTTATAGGCAATGGCTAGTTCCCCTCAACGGTCCAGGTCATCAAGCCATGAGATAAGTGCCGACTCCTAGCCCAACCGTCTCCTCTCGGGAATCGATCCCAGGAGCTTCCATTCCGTATCTCGGCCCCAGTATCGTGATGGTGTGAGGTCGAGCTTATCAGCCCCGGTCGTGTGACTGAAGATCACCCCCAAGGCCAAAGACAAAAAAAGGGTCACGATTCCAATCGTACATACCCCATTGGTTCGTACCTACATCAAGCGAGGGGTCTGCACGCCACTGAGATATCGCTATTCGGTCCCATTAGGTTTAGACTCGGTTTCCCCAGGTTGTCAAGCCGCATCTGGTAATTACTAACAGCTCTGTGTTCTGTGATTGGCTGCTCGGGTTTTGGAACCGAGGGGTCAAGCTCACCTGGGATTGGAAGCCGACGGAGCCGAGATCAGTCGGATGTGACGCGCTGGTATTCTGAGCTTATCGATGACACTGGCTTTTCCAAATGTGGTAATAGGAGGGCAGACTGTGCATATAGAAGCTATCGTGGCATTCTTCCTTGAGAGGGGAGAGTTTGGACTGACGGTCAGGTGCATCGGTTCGTCGGGTTCTACACTTGACGTGAACGGGTTCTTTGCCGTTATGCCCGTATTAAGTGCTACGATAACGGATCATGCTGTCATTTTATTCGATACTCGTTCTACAAACCCGGGGTAGAATGTCCAAGTGCCGATGTTCCTGCAGCCTGTTCGGTGAGCGGTGACAAAAGAGGAATTGAGTTTCTGGGTGCGTGTCCCGAAGGTGAGCTAGAAGCCTAGAACTGGCCATGTCATCTTGACCTAGTGAATGACAATCAGTCGCATCATACATTGAAAGCTCAGCTGAGACAAGAGACAAGACTGCAACGCGAACAACCCCCCATCCCAGCAGATCGGTTAGTTCCTATCGCTGTCCCTAGACCTTGCCATCTTCCTCAATTGCTCTCGGGAACGGCATCGGGATTAAAGCCGACGAATGTCTCTCTTATCTTTGAAACCCTTGACAACAACAGCGGCGTTTCTCGTTTCATCAATCACCCAAACGCCACAACCGGTATCAAGAGCTTCTACCGGATCTTCTTGAACAACTTGATAACCACCCTGCTTTAGTATCTTGGCATCGCGTGAAGCTGTTAAACCGGTCACACGTAGCTTAGAGCTTAAACATGCCTCAAGCCACCGTTGTAAGCAACAAGTTTTGATATGTGGAGAATTGTGACAGGAGGTGTTCTATGTGGCGTTGAACCCATGATCAATCGACAAAGATAAGACCACACGCTCTTCCGCTGCTCTCATTTCTCCCCTCCTTCAGCATGATGTTACCCCGCATCATCTTTGACTACGTGGTGGTGGTGGGATCACGGATTCTGCTGCAACAATGAGAAGCTTAGTTTACCAATGCAATTTCTCGTGATAACACCTTCGACGACACGAATACTTTCCTCTAATTCCGACCTTCTCTCAACCATTACCTTCCAAACAGCGAACCTGAATACTCTCACTATACATATTGCTTCCCAAATTGTGTCTTGCCTGCGGTCAAGCGTGTGGAGGTCGGTACAGGGTAACGACGAAGTACTGCAGCATTAGGCAAACATACCGCATACCTACTAGGAGGAAGGAAATGTCAAGAATTATACATACTATATCTAAGATTAGTATATATATATATATACATAGCCCGGGCTTTAACTTAGCCTTCCATAGAAATAGATTTCTCTTGCGTTCCGGATTCTCTGCTTATCTTTCCTCTGTGCAGACTTATACTGTGGCTTATGTCACATGCCTAATTATCTCCTAAGTGTTCTTGTGACATTGAGGTATCTTCTTCGATATTCTTGCCTAGTACTAGTTCTGGCTTCAACATAGAGACAATTCCTTTACTCAATATCCTCTAAGGTGAAGTAGGTAGGATGATAGTTGTTTTTCGGTACGATGAATAGTGCTTGGGTCCCACAACGCGGCACTTGACTTGCACGACTGCTGGCTTGAACAATTAATGAAGTAAATATTTGTCTCGCTGTGTCTATCATGTGGCAGTGATACTATGTCTCACATACACGCTCTTCCCATCACTACTCCGCTCCATATCCGTCAGTTCTGTTGAATCACCTGCACGGATCTCAGTAACCAAGCCAATCTCATCATCTCTGACTCCCCATTTCTGATAAGCTGATGGTGGATGCCTCGTTCTTTGTGTGTTGTTATTCCCTGTTGTTTGGACGTAGCCGCTGGATGGGCCTGATGGACCTGACGATTGCACCGGTGATTTGCTGCGTCCAATGAATCTTCGAAGACCGGGAAGACAGACGACGATGACGGCTGTTGCCATCTCGGCAGTAGACATAATATCTGATGTTTCGTTAGATTCCGTAAGTGATAGTTAGAGGTTTGGGATAACATACTGCCGGACTCGTCTTCGAGTTCAAAGTCTGTCGCATTGTAGGCGACAAATCGTGCAAGACTAACAGAAAGGGTGATAGCGCCGAGGGAGAAGACACCGATCAGAGCCAGCTTCTGCTCTTTACGGAGCGAGATATGCTTAAGAAGGAAGAATGGGTAGAGAAATGCAACCAAGTCGGTGGACCAATTCAGAACCCATTGTACGACGAATGCTGTATACGAGTTCCATACTGACTTGAGCTGGTTAGGGATAGACCTGACAAAGTTAGTTCGGAGCATTCGAAGCACAAAGGGCGAGTCATACCAGTTGTCAGAAATGGGTTGACAGATCAAAGTGTCCAGAAGTATTGTAGCCACCAAACAACAGCATAGGTAAACCGAAACTCCAATTAATGCATTCCTCAAACGTCCCATAATCCTTGGTATCAAACTCCAGTAAAACAACGTGATCGAGAGCTTGGGGAAGTAAATGCCGATGTCGAAGAAATATTGTGCCACAAAGACGATCTATCATCGAGTTAGCCGTTCGCCCATCCTGTCGTTGACGTCTCGTTGTACCTTGAGGTATTCGACCGATTCGACGATAAGCTCTTCGGTTTGGGCGGGGTTATCGATAAGGATTTGGAGGGCCATTGTCGAGCAGATGAACCATCCCAGCGTGAATACCCATCCAGCCCAGGCGAGCACATCAGCAAGGGCCCAGACGGACTGATGGGCGAGGACACGCGCCCAGCCGCGAAGCGCAAGCGTGATGAAGGCCAAAACAAGAAGAACTGCTTGAATGGCCTGGTCAATGTTAGCACAAGGGTACCTTGCGGGATGTAGTGACGACGTACAATCGAAGCCGATATGCTAACCATGGCGAAGCGTCTACTGGGGGCGGATCGCCCTCCCAACCTTGTAAAAAAAAAAAAAAAAAAAACGAGCGAAAAGGAAAGAATCGACAAAACGTAAAGATGGTAATGTTGCAGAAACAAGGGAGTTAAAAAGAAAATCTAGAAAACATGCCAGGCCCCAGGGGGAGGATCAACCGAGTACGCGGATAATTAATTCTTCTTGGTTCTGACCCTGGCAAACTTTAAGTTTTTCAGTTCTTGATTGATGCTTGTTAACCAGAAGGATCGCTAGTCTGTAACCAAGCTCAGCCACAGCTGGTGCTAGCTTCGCAGCGATGACTCCCTTTGGGAAGGTCGCCACTCTGTTAGAAAAGCTTACCAGGATTGACTTGAGGGACTCCCTTAGCCTAATTGAGGAGTTGTTGGTCAAGCAGTTGCAAGGGGCCGCATTGTTGTTTGCTGCGTTGTGTTCGCCAAGGAATGCAGTGGCCCAGTAAGCCTCAGAAGGCTGAAACCAGGCCATCTTCGCATATATATTAAAAATTAGACTGTACAGATACTGCGTTACGAAGAGACGTCGCTATTCTACCGCGTCAATCAAGAGGAATGTTCCGAGATGCCCAATGCGTCGCCACGTGTGATCAACGTTGCGCTCGGATGCTTTGATCCTCGGCACCTAACAAAGCTTTCAGCTGGAACGAAACTGCCCAGTGACATAACTGTGGCTTTGCAAGTTTTACTCGAGCAACTGTTTTTGGGAACTCGCGCCGGTGCTAGAGCTAAGACATTGCTACAGACACTAAATTGCAGCCCCGAGATGGACTGTTAACCTAAAACGCATTAGAGTTGATAGCGCGCCAAGAGAACTCTGCAGAGGCATGAGTCGCCAAGAGCATCTCATTGGGGCGACAAACCCCGTCAAAAGACCAGTCTCGGCCCGTCAACTCTGCTGAGGATAATTAGTGCCTTGATCTGCTTTCCCCTTTTATGAAAACGGCATGTGCTTAATGAAATGCAACAATTAAGCTTTTTAACAGCTCCACGAGGAACTTCAGAGACACAAAAGACATGTCACAGTTAGTTCAACGGCAGTTTGACTTTTCCCATTCCGCCCTTGATGGATTGTTCTTCCGTAATTAGTACGTCTTCGATGAAACGCCTTGAGGCTAATGGTGGCGCGAGGGATCTGCGGAATTGCGATCCAGTGTTCCGCGGTTGGCATTGATGATCTTCCTGACCCTTCCGCAATTAGCCAGTGGGACTGGGGAAGCATTCCGTCCACATCAGCGCACTACAGGCAGTCGCACGGGCATCAGAACTCACTATTGATGCCCGGACTCTCCGGAGACGGAAATGAAGTAGGTTTCTGCGGTACCTCTTTGGTCTATTGTGACATGGGTTACCCATGAAGAAATGCACAACCAACAGGATTCGGGAAAAGACATCCAGGCACGATCTAGATAAATGGTCCAATGCATCTGATAATCGGCTTTGCATCGGGAATTGTGGAAATACATATGCAAGACACATCCCCTGCCTTGTTGGGTTGCAGGTTTTGAGGTCCTCTGTTTCCATTGTCTTCTTGTATAGAATACAGGCGACCGACAGTACTTTGTTAAATCTATTTTAATAGTGGGATAATTCTGATCTTGGCCATCTGCTCAATTCTTTTATACCTCTATCCTATCAGTAATGCTTGAACAAATATTGACATGCAAACGGAGCTACGTGGCTATCGCTGTTTGGCTATAAGGCGTACAGTTTCTTGTAATTCTCAATGATCTTATTATCCCAGCTCTATATCGCCTGTCATGCGTACTGTATGGGATTATGTTCTATCTGTATAATAGCTACCTTAGTAGGCCTTCTTCACCTTACCATTGAGCACATCCTTAATAAAGTCCTCCAGGCTCTGACCCTTAAGATCGGGATACAAATCCTTGGCGAGAACATATCCAAGATACTCAGCCTTCTCGGGTGTATTATCACCCCGAACGCCCCACGACATCCAATACTCCAGGATACCTCTGTTCTGCGATAGCTCATCGGTCTTGAACTGTGCCAACTGAGACTCAAGGATTTCCTTGGTCATCTGCAATCCCAGTGTCAGCTTCCGTTCCTACGCAATCAGGTGTGTGCTTACCTCAGTACGCTCCGGCTTTTCGCCAGTGATCTTCTCGACTAGTTCAAAAACTTCCTGCTGCGTTTTTGTCTCTGTATTTGCAAAGACTCTCTTATTGATCGTGCGAGGATCGCTGATAATAACGGCGACGTATTTTCCAATATCGTATAGGTTGGTGAGGGCGGAGGGATTGTTACCTCCGCCAATGATGTTGTTGTTTGCAAATGTCAGGTAGTCATCAAACTTTCCAGATGGCACACGAGGGAGAGTGATCTGGTACCACCATCCGACGTTGATGACGGTGTATGGGAGATAGGTTTGCTGAATGTGGTCAAGGATCTCCTCTTTCTGCGATACATCATTAGTTGGACCACGTCTACAAGACCCTGGGAAAACTTACGACATCGTGAAGTCTCATGATTCCTCGAGGAGCGTTGGTGCCAAAGAAGCAAGGTACATATCGCTTGACGCCAGCTTTCTTGGCTGCAGTCGAGAGAGGAATTTCGTCATGAAGTGACTCGAAGTAGATAGCCGAGATCACAACATCAATGCCCTTCAAAGCAGCGACGAGGTCATCCTGGCTGCCCTGAAGGTCGACAGCGACAATATTGATACCCTTCTCTTTCAAAGTAACAGTAGCTGGCTTCTCAATCGAGCTTGGTCGAACCAGTGCTGTAATATCCTATTGGTCGTCAGCTCTCACGTCAGCCAAGAAAAAGCTTGTCATAAGCAACGTACGAATTGAGTCTCGGATTCTAAGAGGCCATTCACGATGGACCCTCCAGTAGCTCCAGTAGCTCCCACAATTGCGACCTTCATTTTTATTTCGTTTCTGATGATGTATCTTGATAGAATCAATATTCAAAAGAACAGAGGGGCTATTAATACTACGTCATGGTAAACTCCGCAAACTCCGCAGTTTAATAATTGCCGATGTGCCTCCACCGGAGCGGGCTTCATATTAGTGCCGTGCCACGGATTTAGCGGAACTTGGCCCATTCGCAGCTTATAAACTCGGGGTCCGGGGCATCTCAAAAGGAAGACAATTGTAATCACTCTAGGTTAATATACAGATGACCGTGGAGTGAGAAAGAAAATTGTATGTTCTAATTAACAATTCAAAGCTATATGGTCTCTGTCTAGCGGGTCAAATAAGCACGGTCGGGATCATGATACTGAAAGTTACTGCTTGGAGCACCATAACTCCAAAGCTAGCACAAAAGGTCAATTAACCACGGTGTGAATAGAAAGACCTTAAAGAATACTATCAATATCCAAGCAATGCGCCAATCGCATTTTAATCATCGATTCATGCTGGATCCTCCCGAGAGCCTGAATGGGGAGCCAGACAAGGCAGGTGTGGGAAAATTCTTGTACGATTCGCTAATAATCTTATGAAGGTCAACTCGTTTGCGTAAAAGAGCTAGCCCAAAGGGAAAAAGAATAAAAGAAAAAGGAGAATAGAAACAGAGTGCTGAGCTGCAACCTTCGATACTTCGAGGGCTACTGGAATATATGCCTTATAATATTGCATAAGCCTAAAGTTGAAATGGCATGATCTCAAAATGCGGCTCCGCCGACGTGACGTGCCCTGGAGCGGCAGCTGATTTTAGTGGTCTCGGTGAACATGGCCAAGTCCTTCGAGAAAGGTCGGTAAATAAAACATGTCGCGCATTTGCAGTATCAAATTATCTCAAACACGTATACTTTACAGTTGTAATATTACTTCAATCTTACGATAAAAACTAATATGAGCAAACATCATACCATATCGGCTCCGCGAGCAAAGCAACACATCATGAGGTTTAATTTGGATCCTCGCAGTTCTCGGTGAGCCCGTATGCCCGCCATCCTCGTGCGTTGTCAATGACATAATTCTCAGCAATACCCAGGTATACAGCACATGCAGGAAATTTGCAATCATGCCACTTCAATTGGCGCGTGAATAAACATAGATTAGCGATTCCAGGTTCAGAATTAGGTGCAGTGCAGTCTTGACATCCTGACATCCCCACGGAGAGCTGGGGTAATTGACTGGCTCGCGAAAACCCGGAGAGAAATGATCTGATTCCCGAGTAATTATCGCGGCGCCAAGGGGAAACACTGAGTACATAATAGAAGATATCAGCTGTTTGTGGCTTTTATTTGTTTTATTTACTATAGCATTGTTACAATCGTAGAGAATGGCGAGGTTCAATTGAACAACTGGGTTGGACGCGACCGGACAAGAGATCTGAGGCGCTCGGATACAGAGATTGAAACAGGCCGAGATGCTATCTGTAGATAATCTTGCTTCACAAAGGCCTGATCTCAACTGCGAAACCAAATGGTTCTATCCCCCGCGCCTCAATCTAAGACGTTGATCTGGCAGTGCATGGAATATCAGCAGATGTAATACACAGATGACTGTGGCAGTTGGGGAAAGCAGACCACGACCCCACAACTTCCACGCCACTTTCTTTAGGGGCTCGCACCACTGTAAGATCTGCCCTGAAATTGGTGGTGTGACTTGACTACTGCGGAGCGACCCAACTAAGACGACGTAGAATTAATAGGGATTTGAGTCAATATGGTAGAAAATTGATATAAGAGAATGAAGAAATCATCTCAATAAAGTCATCATTCACTCATCAGCATTCAATCAATCAGCCACATCTACTCTCACATATTCACAACACCAAACACAATCATCATGACTACCAACTCTTTCGGCGGAGCTCTTCCTCGCTTTGACTTCCCTTCTCAACCACAACCCGCCATCTCACGCATGGCTCGCGTCAACAAAGCTCTCCCAGTAGTTCTAATGGCAGCCTCAGTAGCTGGTAAGTCCACTTATCCCGTTCGCTCCAGGCATTTTACTAATTGTTCTTAGCCTTGGCCGTCAAGACAAGGCAAAACTTGGATGCCGCTCCAATCACTACATCGATGCTTTTTGCGCGCCCTCAGAACTTGGTGCCTCAGGGACAGACAATAATGGACAAGAGGAATGGCGATGTTGGATTGAAACCCAACAAATGAGATACTGGAATGGATTTACAGGCGCACTGGGGACTGGGAAGCATGGTGAAGCGATTTGCACATTCGTTATTAAGGCATGAGATAGGGCTGGTCCCAATACATTACATGACATCCGTTTCAACTATCAAGCTCTTGGGCCAGTGTAAGACAGGTTATATGCATAAATATGATACTCAAACAGGGGTTGCTTTAACACCTGCGTGACCATTTGGGCTCTAATATAATGGCCACCCCAGATTTTGAGCAAAGTGACAGGTCATGATGGATCAAACCCTCCCTCCGATATGATAAGTGACATGAGCCATTCAGCAATTGATATGTTAATCGGGTTTTTCAGACTCCCTGGCATAGTTCCTCACGTGAATCCATCCTCCTATGAACTCTCTGCCGTTGCATCTTCATCATGAATTTTCAGCCTGGGAACAAGCTTAGACACCCTCGATGACCGTCAATCTGGGTAATTTCTCGTCCTTCTTCTCCATTAGCTCATCGACGTTTTCATCAACATCCGAATTCTCGCCCCTGGTATAACCGTAAAGGCACAGGTATTCCAAACTAGGTGGCAGACCGTCTATAAGACGGGAAGGTGACTGATATGGCAGACAAGCCATACTTACGCTCAGGTGCTTGAGATGCGGAAAGTCGTGGAATGAGTCGATTGTTGCTCCGTGGGGTCGTTTCATTTCGAAATCGGGTCTCACGCTGATTGCCTTGTCAAGGGGCATTCGCTCTAGTCCATAGTCAAGATGTTGAATCTCGAGCTCTTCCCGTTCTTCATCGGAATCCAGCTCCTCGGAATCTGAGTCGCTTACGTATAAGGATACTTCAGCACCAAGGTTAAGATCCAAGACCCTAAGGCAATTCTTATGCACAGTCAGAGCTTCCCTGATGTATTGGACCCGAAGTTCATTTCTTCCTCCATCAATCGTCCACAGCCCACCAAGCGAGAACTTAAACTCCTGCAGAGCTTTCGGAATGGAAATAATAGTAGCCATAACATGATCCGAGATATCGCAGCTGTCAAGAACAATTTTCGTCATGTTCCCTGTTCCAGCAACGAAGAAGTCGCGATTCAGTTGGTACTCCATTATGGAGCCCATACTCACAGACTCCAAAGCCGGGAGACGATGTATGCACTGGATGTACTGAAGCATCTCGATTCTGCCATAGTCCCTCTCGTCGCAGCTGGCGCCCCTCATAAAGTGAACGCGTTTGAGATTTTGCAAGCAGGGCACCTTGCTTTGTCCATAGTTGTTCCGAAGCATTAATTTATCAAGATGTTCCGAATAGAGCCCATCGGCGAGGTACAAAGTCAAAATGTTTTCGCAGAGGGACAGCAGGACCGCGGTAGCAGCTTCAGCGAACTTTTTGTTCTCTTTGTAGCGTTCGACAGCAGAGCCCTGCCATGTCCTATCTAGATGGGAACGTTTCCAATCAACGGCTTGAGTCAACCTGGCAGTTGTCTCATCGTCCAAATCAAGACCTTGAACGTAGTCTTTTAGACCAAGATGGGCTTCAAAGCTGATCGACTCTCTGGATACAATATCCTCTGCGATAGTATAGGCGGAGTCGCTGTAGTGGCCCCTGTGAAGGTACGCTGTATCGATGGTGACTTCTGTGACGAGGGCGGCGCGAGCGGGATCTTGTGCATAGGTTGTCAGGAGAATGTAGAGGCGATCGACATCGCCTGGTGTGCGGATGCAGATGCTGGAGCTATTAATGGCTCCGATGGAGACATTGACGGAGTTCGGGTCGAAGCCCGTGTGGGCTGACATGGCGGAAGACAGGTGAAGAAGCCGAGATGGAGGACTGTTTGTGAAAAGTTATAATCGAAAGGATCAACATAAATACATCTTGGCACCTAAGCGGTGGGTTAAGAATTACGTGTCGGGCCCTGAAAGTGCGATTTGCATCGTGACTTTTATCTCGAAACTCTGCCCAATTATGTCGTTGAAGAACATGCTTTATGAATCTTAAGCTTTATGTATGACAGGTGATTGGCACTAGACCCAACGGAATCTTACCGCTTTTCGGAGGAGAGCGGAATAGTTTACGCGGCGCGTACCTTTACATCTGGATAAGAGTTAGATAAGATAGATACTGATAAGACACCACCACGATAAGCGATGAGGAGAAAGTAACGATAGAACAGTGGCATGATTGGAACCAATGTTGCGTGTACCTCACGAAATAGCTCCTGTTCATTCATTCTAAGTTAATACTGTAGCGTTGGAGACTGGTTCGATCCTACGCGTCGATCATTGGCCCCACTGTCTCCTCATGAGGTTGATGGTTAATCCCTGCATTACTGTTATGGTACCTTGATGAAGCAATGCGGGGAATGATCGTGAGATTGATTACCCTACAGATCAACATGAGGCCCAGAGCAAGTGGGATAATGTTGCTAGCTTCCACATAGTCAATAGCGGAAAATGAGATGGAAACTCTGTCACATTTATTCGGGGCTTTTTTGTTGAACATGGAACCTTTCTTGAACGACTTGGTGCTATCTTAGAGCCAATGTTCGTTCACCCTGTCGACATCGCATGGGACGAGTTCCCACCACAATCCATTGCTGGCAAAAGTTGGACCAGCGAACAACAGATTTCGCTGGACTTGCTAAGATCTACTTATCTCACACAGTAATCTGCGCCCGTGGTCATATATCTCTTAGCGCCATCGCCGATGTTGCTTTCTGCAAAGGCACGGAAAACTCGGCTGAAAGGTGACGCAAGAATGAGCCAAGCGCAACGTCGGCACGGCGCATTATTCTCCCGACCCTAAAATCCATGTTGGCGCCGCCCATCAATTTCTCTTTCCGCCATCTCCAAGCCAGTTCATGACGTCACTCCACATTCCCCAACCATCGGCCCAACCTTCACGATGACATTCTCGCTCACGACAAAAATACTGCTCGTCAGCCTCGTATGCCTCCTCTTCGCGGGCCGCGCTTCAGCCTTTGGCGCTGGCGAAGTGGCGGGAACTAGCTCCTTCAACGGTTACGTCTGGCGACATGGAGACATCGCTGAGGCACTGCGGTATTTGCCGGCAAGCTTCATTACGCACTATCGTTTCACAGCGCTTGAGCGACGGCAAATTTATTTTGGCAATTGGTTGAGAGACTTTTCACAAATTATTGATACGACGGGTCTTGAGACGGTGCCGGAGCCCGTGTTGAGAGCCATCGTGAGCATTTTGGGGTTCATGGAATTTGGGTTTGCGACCGATGAGTTTGACGTCACGCGTGAGAGGTTGGGTTGTTACACGCACGTTGAGCATATCGATAACCCAAAAGGCTATCCCGATAATGCGAAAGATGTCGATGAGAGACTTCGGGGGCCTGTTGATCCTAGGGAACTCGAGTTCGATCCCAAGACGGGCATGAAAAATTACATCGCCAATTCTGGACACGGTTGGGATACATCAGCTGATTACGTCACACGCGAACTTCGCGAATGCATCCGACTCGGCCGCGACAAGGACCCGAAATCTAAGAAAGAAGCTTTTATTCACCTTGGCGCTGCGTTGCATACTCTTGAGGATTTCTCGGCCCACAGCAACTTCACCGAGCTTTGTCTGCTGGAACTCGGCGAGACGGATGTTTTCCCCTTTGTGGGCGATGCGTGTCGCGTCCAGACGCCTGGCTGGAGAGGGAAAATGGTGCCACCTATCGTGACAGGAACCTTTGGCATGCTTGATATCTTTCACAGTCTTTTGGGCGAGGCAGATGACATGGCTGTTCTTCAATGCAAGGGATCGCTGGAGAACCTGGAAAATGTATGTGCACGATTCTACTTTACGCCGAGTATACTAACTCTCGCAGGAAATGAATATCGGAGAAATTGCGTTCCAGCATCTATACGATCTTCTTAGAGCTGCCATCGAAGCACTTAGCAAGCTTGCTTCTAATAGCACCATTCATGATCCTATTCTGCAGCAACTTGAAAGCGTTGGTGTTCTCTTCCAAAAGGCAGAAGAGTCCAAGAAGGGTAGCACAACAGCCGAAAGCAGCCTTGACGCCAACAACCTTTGGCAGACCATCGAGCCCATCTTCTACCTACACGATCGCATCAAGAAGTGGATCCAGGAACGAACCGAGACGCACGACGATGAGCCGCTGTCTGAGGATTCGAGCACACAATTGGGCAAGTACACGGATCAACTTGTTTTCAAGTACTTGAGTCTCATGATTGAGAGTTCAATCATGCAGCTGCGCAACGCGCTCAAGGCGGCAAAGGAACGCGTCGACGCAGAAGCTGCGAAATCTACTTCTGCAGAAGTTTACCTTGATGGCGAAGGGTCTGACCCGAGTCATTCTGATATTTCGAAAGATCACTTCAGCAACGTTCTCAACCAACCAGCCGGTCTTGTTTCGACTGTTACTACCAACTGGACTACACAGCAGGTTGTCAAGTGCTGGGACGATCCCTTCCGGGACGAAGAAGAATCTATTCGCCAGATCCTAACCATCATGCATCACCCCGCCTTTCCAGGTCGCCACAAAACGGCTATCCAGAAGTACATGTTCACCACGGTCGAAGAATGGTGGAACCATAACACTGCCTCTGAAAAGGACACAATCCGAGGCATGCTCACCAAAGAGAGCGTACGCAACCGACAGCACGAGAACCACAGTCTCACATTGAAAGACCTAGAAGGCAAACGCAAGGGAGTTGCGGACTTTCCCGGCTCTCGACCTAAGCTTAAGCAGAAGCCTGCAAAGCCGTCACCACTGACCTGGATTGTCGGTACGGCGAAGAGTGATGCCAAGTATATGTTTGGCGCCCTGAAACGAGGAGCGAGGGATCCCGTTGGGGCAGTCTGCTTCGTAGGCGGCGGTGTGTATATGCTCTCTGTGCAGATATTCCTGATTATTACTGGCGTTCTCGGGCTTTGGAAGGCGAAGAGGGATTAATAGGGAGGAATGATACCCTGATAGATTAGTGGTATATAGTTTGTTCACATTCTGTTTGGCGTCTGGGGCATTTCAAAATGAATATACGAGGACACGGCTACGGAACTCTAATTCTTGCACTATGGTAGTCATAGATCATATGAAGTACTGTAGTCTTTCACTACAGTCTAAGGCACAACTGCATTTGAACTTTCGCAGTAGCTAAAGACAGCTTTTAATCACAGTGGCAACAGGAAGCGGAAGGGATTTCTCTCAATTTAGTAACTACGTACAAAAGTCGCAACAGGTAGTTCCCGTAGAAACTAATACCCTCAAGTAGCCTACCCTGTCAGGCTTTTATAATACCAACTCAATATCGAAACTATCGTGGAGCGTATCAAAAGATAACCACAAACAAAAACAGCTCTGTCAACTCCAAGCCGAACACATTCCATTTCAAGACAGCAGTATCCCAAGCCGAGCGCCGTGAACCAAGAATTCCTACAATCTACAAGATCATGACATCGTTCCAAATGGGATGACCAAGAGTAGGTCGGGGGTGGCTCTAGTTATCCACGTCCAAAGATTCGGAAGGAAAGGCCGTAAGTTCCTTAATCAAGAAACCCTGACCATCGAACCAAGTATGGTGGGGGTCACCGCGGAATCGCCAAGCGAGGATGATGAAGCCAGCTTCGGTGACTGAAGAAAAGTTGTAGGTACCCGCCGCCTTGGTTGTGCGATTGAAGTCAGCCTCTTCGAAGGTGAATTCAAAGGGACAGGTTTTGGCAAGGCCGGCCAGCTCGTCCTTTGTGAAAAAGGCGGCTTGAATGTCACCGCGACTGGCGGAACAAGACTGGTCCATGAGGTTCCAGTTGTCAGTGTCCTGTTCGCGCTTCAAGACTCGAATTGAACCCCATTTAGAGGTGAGGGAGGCAGCTTTGACTATAGCTCCATAGATAAAGAAGCCACAGAAGGGCGTCTCCGAGGTGTACCTGACGGTGTCCGTCTCAGCCACGGTGGACGGGTTGTTGGAAGAGGATTCGTCGCTTGTGTAAAATACGTTTTTCTTGTTAGTGGTCTCAAGAGCGAGCTCGAGCTTCTGCCTGGTTGGCAGTGGAAGTAGGAGTATCAGACATGATTGCGGAGATGAAAAAAGAGTACTGAGTGTAGAATGGTGATACGAAAAAGTGACGTTGGTGATGTTTCTGTGGAAAGCAAGGTTGGTGGAGGATTGTGAGATGCAAAATGGAGAAGGACAGAAGGAAAGGCTCGTGCCTTATTTATATTTCGAAGAGGTAGGAGCCAGAGTGAACAATGATAGTTGTGGATTGTACATTCCTCCTTCCATGTTCGTTGTTCTATCCTTGGGTGTCTGTGGTCGTGACGAGTTCGAGTTAATACCAGAACAAGGTACCCAGGCACCCATAAATAAGCGCAACGTGATCTACACTAGGCGGTTGGCTATTGAGAACTTGGCAATAGTTCGTCTACGTTCAGTTCAACGTTACACAATCCAAGCACTGGGATCTTTGAACTCAGGGGTGTTCCACTCAACAGACACCGACCAAGTAACCGTACTACCACAAAGAGAAAGGAACAAGATGGTATGATGCACTACAGCTAGTACTGAACACTTAGGCAGCTGCTTAAGGTCTATGCTGGATGCCAATTTTCTACCTCCATCCCGTCTCGCCCCAATATATCGGAATGAGCAAACGCAAGCCCAAGAGACATGAACGTCGTTCATGATAATCGTCCATAAAGCCCAACTTTGACCCCGAAGTCATTAGACAGACTTCGTGGTCATGCCACAATGAACGACTATAGGATGACCACATTTCCTATTTGCCAAGAAACACCAGGTTCGCAACGTTCATAATGGCCATGAAGAGCCATATCAAACAAGCGACGATCGTCGTGAACCACGAGTTGGCCATCTTGATGCCCTCATGTCCAATCCCGCCTTCTTCTCTCATCTCGTCCGCCGTGTCATTTATATCGGCAACATACCTGCTCGCTCTATTAGCCGTAACTGTCATATATTTATCATGAGCAGTAAAGTATATCAGAGGCGCAGTAACAAACGGCAATATGATGCTAAGAGCCACTTGTGACCCATTGAGCGCTGCGTTCAGCCCCGAACGGCCTACAGCTCCCGCGATGATGATGCTCGGGGTAATGCTGATGCTGCGGGTTACCAGACGACGCAACCACGGTTTGATGTTCCAGTGCAGAGCACCCTCACTGACCATCTGGCCGGCGATAGTGCAAACGATGCCAGCCGAGATACCGGAGAGAAGTAGTGCCAGGGCAAATATGGTACCTGCCGCCGGAGAAATAGACTTGGAGAGAAGATCATGGATGCCGAAGATGTCGGTTTCAAGAGCCGATGGATTATTGTAGAGCGATGCACCGGCAACAATGAGGATAGCCGAGTTGACGAAAAGTGCAAATGTGAAAAGCGAAATCGCTAGATCAAGAACTGAAAGCTTGAGGGAGTGCTTGATTGCCTTTTCAGACGGGATGTAATAGCCTTTATCATCATCTTCATCGATAGTAGAAGACCCTGAAGAGACCTGATTTGGTACAAGGGAACTCTGCTCATCATACTCACGTAAACGAGGTTGAACAATACCTGATCCCAAGTACAAGCTGTGAGGCATGACTGTCGCTCCGAGAATGCCGCAAGCTTGGTAAATGCTACTCCGTTATTAGAAACAACTCAAAACAAGGACTTGATACCTACGCTTCAGATTCGATCAGTGACTTGGATGGTAGATAACCCTTGAAAACCTCCCCAGGCGACGTGTCGCCGATCAGCGACAACTGGATGCAAAAGCAAACGACTACGCCAAGAACCAAGCACATGACGAATATCTCGAAATATCGTAAATGCTTCATCGACCCTTCGGGGCGGTAGAAAATTAGAAGAACCATGACATCGAGGATGGAAATGGCACATCCGGCAACAAGAGGTACCTTGGGTGCCAGAAGGTTTAATGCAATTGCAAATCCGATCACCTACTTAGGTCGTCAGTACTGGCAAGAATAAATCACGAAACAAAGCACTGACCTCTGCTATATCGGTAGCAATTATCGCAGCCTCGGCAAAAACATACAAGATGTAGTTCATCCACCGCGGAAGAAAAGCGCGGCAGGCTTGGGCAAGATTGAGGCCGCTTACAGTACCTAATTTGATAGCCAAACTCTGGAGGAAGATAGCGAAGATGTTTGAGAGAAGAACTACAAACAGTAGACGAAAGCGATATGAAGCCCCTGCAGCGATATCGGTCGAGTAATTGCCAGGGTCAACTAGAAATTCCTGTAAGCGGGAACTGGCGCCATCATGAGATCAGATTCACATACTGTACGCGACAGAGATCATGAAGCCTGGCCCAACGAACGACCCAACGCGAATGACCATCTTCTTGAAACGCTGCAGAGGCGTGCCGTCGTCGGCGTCACCAGCTGAAGCTGGCAGGTGGTTGGCGGGTGCGGATATCCGCAGCCCACCATTGGATGGTTGGCCATGGTCAATCGACTCATGAGCCAACCCCGAGGTAGCGTCTACCTGCTTGTCCTTTTTGACAGGGCCGTCGCGGACTACTTGGCCCAAGTTCTTGGACGTCGCGTCTGGCGGCAGCTTTGAATCCATTTGCAGTACGGCCCGATTATTGACAATACCGTTGAAGTCCTCATTGGTAGTGAGATCGTTGGAGAATGGGCTTGGACTTTGGTTATAGCCATCATCGCCCTCGAAGGGCTCGTCAGTGTGCGATGTCTTGTTCATGGTTTCAGTGAGCAATTGAAGATTGAATATACGCAGACAAGAGATTTTGGGAGATGAAAGATGTCCAAATATTAAAATCGTCCGGTATTTCCCACGTCGTCTCACCAAAACTGTTATCTGATTGGTTATATTCTGCTCACGATGACGAGTAAGCGGGAAGTCTGCAAGGGACCCGGAACAGACGGCACTTACGGCAGGTCAGTCCCACCGATACGGTACGCCGGCAATAATGCCCTAGCGTATTCATTTCCACCAGACCGCAAGCGCGATACATTGAATACGGCGCAATACGCCAATGGAGGCGTGACGGGAGGTGAGAGTTGCACGAGGTTGATCACACTTAGCGCAGTGAACCTCTGGAGGTTTCTGGTATTTGAAGAGACATCATGGGCGGCAAAAGTCAGATTACACAACGTTGAATCGGAAAGGACTTTTATCTGGAAAATAATCTCACGAGTAGCATCTCCATGATCGATTGACGATATTTATCGAAGACTAGCTAGAAGAATTGCACAACAGAACAACTCCCCCCAACCAATGAATACTCCTAGCGTATGAGAGCAGAAGAACTGATCAAAACACAAACAAGAACGCCGCCTTGAAGTGTATCCCAGGCTCGTCGACTTTGCAAGCCCTTACTTCTTGCACTTGCGCTCAATGTGGTGCCACTTCTCGCCCTTGGGGCAAGAGCAAGTCTTGTGCTTGGCGTAAAAGTCCTTGCCGCTATCGTGGCAGATGCACTCCTTCTTGGCCTTGTCGTAGTAAGCATGCTTACCACAGTGATGGAGGAGGCTGCGGGTAGACTTGGTTTTCTTGCAGGTCTTGTGCTTCTTGTCGAAGGTCTCGGAGCTATCCTTGCAGACACACTCCTTCTTGTCCTCGTCGTAGGTAGCATGCTTGCCGCAGTGGTGGTGGTCCTTGTGGTGCTTCTTGGGAGAGCGCTCTTCAATGTCGCGCTCTTCGATGTCACGCTCATCATGGTGCTTCTTCTTGTCATCGTGGTGATGATCCTTGTGATCCTCGTGGTGCTTGCCCTTGTGATGCTTCTTGGGGCTGCGCTCCTCGAGGTCTCGCTCGGACTTGGACTTCGTGTCTTTCTTGTCATCTTTGCCATCCTTGTAATCCTTGTGATCACCCTTCTTATCATCCTTCTTATCATCGGTCTTCTTCTTGACGTCCTTGGCGGCCTTCTTAGTATCTGTCTTGACAACCTTCTTGTCATCCTTCATCTTCTTACACTTCTTATGCTTCTTCTCAAAGGTATCGGAGCTGTCATGACAGACACACTCCTTCTTATCTTCGTTATAAGAGGCATGATTGCCACAGTGGTGATGATGATCGTGGCTCTTGGGGCTGCGCTCTGCGATGCCTGCTTGGTCGGGCATTGGGTTGGGGAGGGCAGCTACCGAGCTCATAGCGAGCACAGCACTGAGAAAAAGCTTGTTAAAAAGCATGTTGGAGGCTTGGAAGGTGTGTTTGAGTGATGATTAAATGGATTGAGTGTGAAGTGAGTGTTGATGTTTCGATAAAGACGAGGAGCAGATGAATGTATAAATAAGTTTTAAACCAGGCAGTCTTTACACAGAAGACCCTTCTGATGATGATAATAATAGATTCAACCTCAATTGAGTAGTCAAGCTTAACCATCTGAGGGATTTCCGCATTCCTCCCTCATTGTTGTTGTAACATGTAAGCATTCAAGATACTTTCCGACCCGGAACTCGGACGTGGTCTAGACCCATGATCAACGGCTGACGCGGATGCGGCAGATCGGCAGCTAGTCGGGATTTCCCCAGACTCGTTTTCATCATTCTGCACAGTATATAGCCACATTGCACATGTTTACACTTGGATAACTGTGCCGAATATACGGTTGAGGTAATTATTACAGAAGCTGAATGATCCCAACAACTCCTGGTTCTGAGATGACTACCAGTGAGTGGCTTACGATCTGAGGAAGTGGGGGCCGGATGAGCTGACATCCGGAGTTATAGTGATTTCAAAAGTTCATCTGCCACTATATGTCTATAGTTTTGAGTTCAATGAATTACCGAGGCAGAGGCTGACACGGCATCTGAGGGGCTCGCAGAACTTGGGCAACCCTTGCGTGACGAGGTCAATTGTGCCAAACCTGGCAAATCTCTTGCCTTCACAAATAGCGACAGCATGACTACCAGATATATTGTATTTAAACCTCTCAATCACTCACTATGTATCAGGCTTTGAGGAAAGAGACCAAACGCCGCAGTCTACTCGGAGAGAACCACGGCAGGTTGAAGGGTGACAGCAATTTCCCGTCAATTCATCCTGGGTAGGGTGGCGCAGCCAAGTCAGATTCCAAGACTGTTAGGTACGCTTTCGGGATTATTTAGCCAATGGGAGAAGAAATGAGAGACCGTTTGACAGACTTGTGGTAACTCCCAAGATATGGTCTAGACCATGGAGAACGATGTCAGATCCAAGTGTGAGCGGCTGTAACGGGACGGATGTCACCGCCGAAAGATGACTGTTGCTAGGCACCAAGGATGTTCGGCACGCTCCGAGCTAATTATAGAGATGAGTGCGTGGCTTGCACTAAAACTCCTGTCCCAACTATCCTCGGCTAGCCAATCAGCCGAGGGGAGTAAACTCTATATCGAACTTCACTTTGTAGCGACCGTCAGGAACATGAGTTATTTACTGGAAGCTCAACATAGCTTTGGTCATGGTGTTCAGCCGTTACGCTCCAACCAATGGTAACCAGTACAAGTGCCATGACGTTCATCTCGCCACAACGTTAACGCGAAGGCTATGTTCGCATTCGCACAACTAAAAAAGCAACTAAAAGAACAACTATGAGAGTCTCAAGTATGTTCTGGAGGTAAAGCTATTGTTCACATAAAGCCAACTGCACTGGGCTTCCTGGAGTAACCTGAAATGGATAATACTCAGGTTCGGCAGGAATCTTCCCCTGCTATGATTAGCTCTGATCTTAAAAGACGGCCTACTGTTGTCTCATCGAATTTGCACCGCCATCTTATGGTCGGACAGTTTTATGTAATTTTGTAGCGAGTGATCTTGAACGTCGCATGTTCTTTGTTCCTTCCCATTCACCGTTTCTGAACTGACGGTTTGTTACTGCAGATCAGATCATTGGTCTACGCAAACGGGACAGTGACCTTCCCAGCCGATATCAACCGGACTAACCTGAGTTAAGCTTCGCCGTGTCAGCCGTATCTATGAGTCTGAGGTAGCAGAGAATCCAGACATCTTTTCCAGGGGTCGGCCCATCTTTTGCTCGCCAGAAAGCTTTCGGAGTCAAGCAATAAGCTACTTGTTGAGGCTTCTAACAAAGCTGGAATATAATGACTCCTAGATCTGGCAAACTGTGTTTCCTAATAGAGGTTGAACAAGTCTTCATCTAGATAGTACTTGGCGCTTATCGTTTGATTGGTCTCTCAAGAGCAGGGATGGCAGAAGAGTCTTACGATCCTTCGCCAAAACCTCTCAGAGAAATTCTTCATTTCACTCAAGTCAATCGCCAAACTGACAATCATCTCTCGTGATGAATGATTTCATGTAAACATATCCCGGACCCTTTGGCCGGTTCAGTTTGGTGATTCGCCGTATCACGCGCAACTTGAACAAACCGACCACTGTATTGTCCTGTTTGTACGCCGTGGAGGTTCTGCCCCTCCAAAGATAAATAAGCCGGGCCGCCAGGCAACTGGGGAACGTACGGGCATGGAGCTTTCCGCCACCAATTTAGACTTTGAAGCATCATGACCCCAATGCTGATTCGAGCCATTGTGTTGATTATATCCGTATACTTCAGGGCCTGCGCCTGGGAGAAACTCAAAATAGCTGATACGAGTCCTTCTTTTGCCCGCCCTACTTGAACATGAGGCTCGGGATGCTGCACAAGATGCCTTCCTTCCTTCCTTCCGATATTTGTCTCTTCCTTTCACCAGAACCAACTACTCACAATTTAGAGACATCATCCCTGCATGTAAGGGATGAAGGATACATCTTGCTGCTGTTTCGCTGGCATCAAAAAGAGAAGAATCCGTCAGTAGCGAAGGGTTTATGCAGCTATCGTATTTCGCAAAGTAGTGGCATTCTAAACCATCGGAAAATGACCAGTCTCTTCTGCATAATGTTCCAAGCCAGACTTCTCCTCTTTCCCTGCAGGATATGTCGATTTCTGTCTCATCCAGGCATCAATATGGCCGTCTGGACCTCATAAATGACAACTGACGACTACAGAATCGAACTGTTCCAGTCATCTTATGACCATTTAAACTGACATAAATTCTATCTATTTTGGCGGTGAAGTCGCGTCCGAGACATGTTTTAACGAGTTTATACTTTCTTTGAGGCATCATAACGATAACGCATGGACGGAACCTTTCTCTCTTTTTCCTCTTGGCCCTGCCGGAACATAGGGTTTGGGATGGGTATAAAGTCAGCCTTTTTGCCTGTTGTTTTGACTGACCTACTGTTTATCTGTTCCGGTGCTCAAGCGTCATAAAACGATCGAATGGCCTCACAACTTGTCCAGCTAGTCAGCGACGAGCGGCCGGCAAACCTCAACATCACGGACAACATCCTTCGTAACCTTGGTATCGCAGACATCTTCGCCCTGCATGCAACATGTCGGGACTTACGATGGCTACTTGGTCAAATGACAAAGTCACCATATTTGCTCAACGTTAATACGCAACTGAGACACTATTTGAGAGACCCTTCTCGCTTCCGATACGAGCTAGGAAAATGCGATGGAATCATATGCGGAGGGTTTGTTCATAGCTTCCTCGAGTGCAACAGTCACAAAGATCCGGTTTTGCACATTTTCATCCAAGAGGGGCCCAAGTCATGCCAGTTCATCACATATCTGCTTTCATTGGAAGAAGTCAGGGTAAATGGTACCTACGGTTCCTATAACGAAACGGTTCATCTTCTTTCAATCCACGACACGCCTGGTGTTATCAGGGTCGTGAGGTCGCACAAGCCGCCCATCGTTGAACTTATCAACGGAGCCTTCACAACTGTTGATTTGAACTTCATGACTTGGAACAAGGCTTACTCGCTGCTCCCGGTCGCTACTGTAAAGAAGCACAAGTTTTATCCTCTCAAGCCGTTCAACATACTCATGAGCTGGCAACTTCAGAATCTGGCTCAAGTGGGTTGGACCACTAGAGATTTCCTCTGGCCGGATGAAACCAGAGACTATATACCCCCAGGGGAACTGCACCGGATTGGCGGCCCAAAGACTCTTATAATTGAACTCGCCGACCCGCCCCACGGGGAATTTACGCCAGACTTTGTTGTTGAAAGCGGCATATTCTCTATCACCCATCACCGGCGCAATTTCCATCAGGAGATAGCTATTGAGGCAGAGGCTTCCTCGCCATCCTTACCTTTGCGGTACCAGCATGTGGTGCCATTCATGGGACAAGAGTCTGTATCTTGGATGGAATTCTTGCGTGCAAAACTTAACCGCTGGATGTTCATTGAATTTGTCAAGATGAAGAACTCCAACAGCACGCCACCGGGATTCGACATGGCGTTCGGGCCTGAGGGCTTAATCGTTCCCTCAGGCTACAGTCCACCACCGGGAGAGAGTTGGACCTTTGCCGACGATAGGATAGGACCCTGGTTTGCGGAATGGAAAAGGGGATACGAAGCGAAGAAACATTCTGGCCACGTTATGCCGATTTAGATCAGCATCTAAGCTACTTTACTAACGCCCTGGGGCCTTGAAAACAACTTCTCTAATATGCAATATACCTATTTGTTCGACTGGCTAGTTGAGTTGTGCCACTGAAACTTGTGCATGTGAATCGTACTTGCTAGCATTAGGCTGATAGCTGCCGATCAATCACAGATGTCGTGAATAACTTAAAACCGAGGATAAACCCATACAATCAATTGTCCATATGAGGAAGAGCGGAATGAATGCGCTGCAGACTCGGAATCTGGACCTAGACCCTGTAACCCCAAGCGAATCAACTGCCGTTTCTTCAGGGTCCCCTGACCTACCCCTTACACCCACTAGCGGTTTTCAACCTCTAGCTGAAAGATATGTCTAGCCGCAACAAGTAAAACTCAACGCCACGTCGCGACTTTACCAATTGTAAGAGATCACTCCGTTACATTTTTACACAGTGGCGTATACCTCTTTCTGCCAGGGTGTTCGAAAAACTGCCCATCGGAGCGCACCGGGGTTAATAGTCTGGACACTTTATGCCACTTTTGACCAGTATCTGGTCCATCTTATTTTGGCGCCTCATCTTTTGTCGATCACTTCTCTTCTTGCCCTCTCTGCTTGCTGGCTATGATTGAGGCCAGGACAGGGGTTCTGGCAACGGATGCTGCAATCAAGCGGCAAAGTTACAACGGCGCCAAGAAAAAGACAAGACGGGCTCTCCCCCGCGAGATATTCTTTGTCTTCTTTCTTGGCTATTGTGCATCCGGTTTACGATATCAAGATGTTGGACACCGATTCATCCTTTGTCAAGTCGTCTATACCAGTATATCACAATGCTGTCAAATCCATCATCTTCAAATGCGCTGAATTGCTTATGGGTATTTTCATCTATAAGCTATTCTCGTTAATCGCGGCGCGTTCGAATCAGTTTACATCCTACCTCATGTTCACTGAGGATTACATCCAGCGTACGCTTTATATCTCCTCTCGCGGTCTATCTCGAGCAGGTCTTGTCGTCCTTGCCTTCAGTCTTCTCAACATTGTCCTGTCGCTATATGGCACATTGCTCTGGGCTTTGGATGCTCCGGGATACATCTTCAAAGCCTCGAGCGCGCCGATCACCGACTACCTGGACCAAAAGAACGAGAACCCACCATATATCGTCCAGCTCTCGCTAGACCCAGCTCAGCTTGATGATACTTCGCACAGGCTGCCTCAGATCATCGGCTCTGACCTTTTCGTACCTGGGCTCAACTACACTTTGACTGGTCAGGTCAACAATAGCCATGGCGCTCCGGAAACAGTTTCGCCAGTCACGATTGGCACCATTGGTCCTCGTATCTGGCTCGACGACGAGGGCCTATCCGTCTCTATCGATACGAACCTTGCGTACTCTGTCAGTCAGGAATTGCAGGGCGAGACATATAAAGTCAATATCACAGAAAGCGATGGATACTTCTCGTGGAACAACACTTTCAGCAATGTCTTCTCAAAAGACTTTGTTGCGAACATTGCTGGAAAGCCAGAGGTTCACTGGGATATTGATTCGGACATGATAGCCGATTCGAGATTCATCTTGCCTCACAGATACAACAATATCTGGTTCTCGTTTGGCGCAGGCGGTGGTTCTGCCTTGATGAATCAAGTGTTCACCGTGACGAAGGGGAAGAGACGCCATACGTTCTTCCAGTCTACGTTGAAGACCACAATGCTTACAACAACTGGAACTCCCTTGGATGAGAAGGATGTATCAGATCTCGTGGAGCGCACGGGATATCTCGATCACGGTGACAAAAGGGTCCCATCTGCAGATCATATCGTCGACAGGATGATGTACGCTCAAAACAACAACGCCAGCTACCATTATGGCGTCACCACAGTTCAAAGCAACAACAGATCAACGCTTCAAAACACTTGGGGCTATTACTCGGTTACGAGTGAAACAACCCTTCTGTACGATATCGTGATACTCACCAGTACCAACATGACCCTGATTCGATCAGAGAGCATTTCTGAAGCACCTGTTCCAATGGAAAAGTGCGAGAAGGCGAATGCTCAGAACGAAGCCTATGGTGGTAAACTCGGCCGATTTGACTGTCTTGGCAACAGGAAAGTGGATGATCCGAAGTTCTTTGGTCAAGTCGACACAGCTGCTGTGATGGTTGCTCACGGTCTTGGAGATGGACGGTCAAGCAGCAGTGCAAAGTCGCTTGATAACGATGCGTTGACTTGGATCAGAAACAACGCGAATTCTATTGAATCGCTCCTAACTGCGAGGGCTTATAGTGTCAGTATCGATGCATCCCTCGTACAGATCAGTGTCGATAAGCTCATTGTAGCTGTTTCTCATCTTCAACTCGCTCTGAGCTGCCTGGCCTTCGTCATGGCGATCGTTCTATGGCTAGCTTTGATGGTCTTGGCTGATGCCCATTGGGCTAGCTCGTTGCTGGCCAACTTGGTTCATAGTACGGCGGAGACGAGCAGTGCGAAGCCTGGCTACATGATTCGGGATCCCAAAGTGGCCTTGCAGTCGGTGGAGAAGAGAAAGGTTTTGGCGGTGAATGAGAGGTTGGTGACTTTGCATTATGCTGTCTCTTATTCTGGTGCCGGCGTGATTGGTCCGCAGCAAAATGGCATTGACACAAAGGGACAAATGGAAACTGAGGCGTATCCTATCAACTACAGTCATCCCCATGCTGGGAGAGAAGGTTTAATGGCGGGTTATGAGCGGACAGGCGCGTAAAGTGCGAACATGTGTTCGAAATTGGATTTGTTGAAGACAGTTTGGACTGTATTTAGCCAGACGATTCTCTTGGTCTGGTCAGCATAATTATCACAGCACTATCTAGATCTGATATGTGCAGAAGCGCTTAACACTATCTTAATTTATGTCTATAAAGGAAGGTTCCTGTGCCACTGGCCGTATGACACGCCGTTGTGTCAAGAGACTCACCACTTGTAAGCTTATCCGACAAATCCTGACTCTGCCCAGATCTGGAAATATGCTCAGCCTCTTGTGAGAACTAAGATACATAAGCTTACAGAAGAAGTTTATTTTGAGTTACACCAGATTCTTTCTATCTGGACGGTATATGTAGGTGACAAGACAGTCCCCAGAAGGAGGCGAGGGCAACAAAAGTCTGTTGCAAAGAGCCTGGGATCAACGCTCACATTTACTTCAACAAACAAATCTAACTCTTGGATTCTCACACATTAAACGCAAGCACAACTATTAACATGCTTTTTCAAACTATCATTCTCGGCCTCGCCGCCACAGCTGCAGCCATCGACCTTCGCTTCTACGTAAACCGTGAAGGACGCTGTTACGAAGGTCCATTCATTGGCTTCGCAAACATCAACCCAGGAGTATGCTGCCGACCCACCGGTGGTAACGCGGCGGGTGCCTTCTTCGCAACAGTCGGTATTCACGCAATCCCTAGTGGATGGACCATCGTAGGCTTTGGATATCACAACGATCAGTGTCATAACCCTTTAAACCAGTTCATCCGAGGTGAAGGCGACGGCTCAGACTTATGCCTCTATCATACTGGCCACAGCTTCATGAGTGCAAAGTATGAATTTTACGAGAAGATCAAGAGAAGTGATGAAGAGGTGGAGTGTAAGGAAAAGACGAAGGCTACTGAAGTCGGTTTGCTAGATGGAAGTGTTTTCAGCATCGCTGATATGGATGAGGAAGAGGTTGATAAGATGGTATGTTACCCTACCCGCAATGCTTTTGACCAAGTGCTGACAGGCTATAGTGAGAATCCTTCCCGATGCCATGGCTTTGAAGTTGCTGGTAAAACTCTAACTATTCCATAGTGTCAATCTTGTTATCCAAGGGTACAACGCCACCGATATGCCACAGCTGAACACACTGCGTCGACTCAAGTAGTGAGGATTTGGATTCTATTTCGTATGTTATAAACTTTGCAATCTTTGGCTTAGTTAGCTATGAGGTTTTATGGAGGCTCCTTCAGTCCCTTCCTTTGCATATTGTACATAAAGCCTTTTATATTTTTGATCTATTGAAACTGTGGTTTTTTGTATCAATGTAACTCTCACGAAGAACAAACTTTCAAAAGCAAGTCGTTGGTTGTACAGCATGTTGCGTAGTTTATTGGTCTGATCGCTTTATTGTGAAGCTTCCATATGTTTTACAGTCACTGTATGCGGTTTAGAGACTTTGATGACTGTAGACTAAAGGCGCTTTGTCGTGTCGTTTCTTTGGACCTCTACACAACACATTCACAAAGCAGCATGTGGAACACGTTTGAGTTATCTATGTCTTTGTCCCCTTTATATTTTAATGTCTTGATGAGGAATTCATGCAATACATAGTCATACTTTGCTCATATACCGCTTGGTAGTAACCTAAAGCCAGCCACATGACATTAACTTAATTCTCTTGGTCATACAACTCGGTGAAGCTGTGTCTCCAAACTATTGTTGAGTCTTTAAGTAACCTGTAAAGATCTGGGTATAAATTTTGTGATTTTATAACCTTCTTTCCTCGCCATCTCGAGCATACATCATCTGAAATTTCATGGCTCTCTTAGAAATATCAAGTGTAGAGCATAACCATTTTACCACCCACATATCCTCGCAAACCGGACAAGATATACCATACTACCCACTTCAGCCACGACAGTAATAGCCACTAGCCATTCTGAATTCAGTCAGACTCACAGATCAGCCTGTCAGCACAACCCTCAAGGAACTGTCAAGATGCCATCCTACAGCGCTATGCGCAGACCGCGAATTATGGCCCGTCTAAGCGAGCTCGCCAACTCCCGCGTTCTCGCAGAGAACAGAATAGTTGACAGTCACAATGCGCTAGTATCATTGATCCAGGAGCTGAATGGTCGGTTTGTAAATCTCACCATCCCTCTTAGTGCACTATCAGCCAGTACATTCTTGCGGCCAATGGAGGCTTATTTGACGGAATTCTACAACGCGCACATACGGCTCGTGACAGCCACCGCTCGCTATTTGGGTCATGTTAGTGATGCACAAAAGATCATTGAGGAACAAGTTACTCTTGAGAAACAACTTGCACAGATCCGGGCTATCTTGCCTGATGGGGTTGAGGTCAAACAGCAAGAAGGACTAAATCTCTGAAGGAGGGAATCACTGGTGACGCGATGCAAGCATTAAGAATAAAATCCGCATCGCAGAGAAACGAAGATAGATTCAGGAAAATAAACAACTATTTATGTCCTTTCATGTGCCCGCAGTTATCATGCTACCTTGACCAAACGCTGATAGTAACTCAAAGTGTCACTAATGTCTTTATTTCCACCGCGCAAGATCTCGCTGATCCGCTTCAGAGCATCTCGTTTGTCAGTGTAATAGTCCTCATTCCCATTTTCATCACGTAGCTTTCCAAGATACTGGACCTTAAGCATGATATCTTGAACATTTCTGGCACCATTAGTCGCGCACAACCCTTTGAGATAATGGCTGATGCTAGATACGGTATCCATATCTTCTTCCGCCCTATAGTCTCGAGATATTAGCTTTGCAAGGTTATTGTAGAACTCACGCACCATGCCTTGTCCAAATCTTCGACTCTCCGCTGGAATTGATCGCAGAAATCGGCAAAGATCTCTTTAGAGAATTCATGGGCTCCATCGTCGTCCATTTCTAGGATTTGAGAGATGGCACCGTAGTCGAAGAGATCGGAGCGCTGCTGCATCTCCGCCAACACGGACTATATTCAACATGTCGATATTAGCATGTGTCCCCCCAAGACGGCCGACAGATTCTACCGGTATAATTCCTTGCTCGTCTTGTCATACCTTATATGTTTCATTTGCCATCTTGCTATTGCGAAGAAAATAAAAACTCGGTAGGCTGGTGTCAGTAGTAGTAAAAGATGCTGGTTGAAAGATGGAAGGAGGAATTACTTCAACTTGAAAAAGAGGACATGGTGTTCGGATAAATATTAGCGCTGAATGTCTAGCTGTCATCTAGCTTTGTCTCACTGTCAGATTAAGTTCAATAGTTTATTGTAGACATGGAACGTCAGTACAGGTTCGGCTGAATAAGGCACTAATAAGAGGCAGGAACAGCACTATTGACACCGGCGTAGCTGAGCATGAGCATGAGCATGTGCCAGAACTGTACCCAACACTGTTGTATTGCGGGCAAATGTCAAAATAGGCACCAAGTCAGGTAAGTTTAAGTTTAACTTTCTTAATTAAAACGCTATTCAAATCATTATCTCAATCTATCATTGACCCTTAACCTCTCTAACCTTTGGGTTTCTTTCATATCTCCATCTCTTGCTATTATCCTGTACATGCCACCTCGTCATAAAAGCACCCTCCTCAACCCACTCGGCCCACTCAACTCCCCATCTCTTCTCGACAGCTTCCAAGAACGAGACAAAGTCGAAAGCTTGGATGCCGTCTGTTTCTAACGGGTCGACAGAGACGTCACTTAGCCTCCACTCGACGTTATCGATGAGGGGAATCGTCAAGTGACGTTCTGGGTGGCGAGCGTCTCGGATATTGAGCATGGCTCGGCCAGGGTTGACAACGGTGAATTGCCAGTATCCTTGGCCTGTTTCGTTGTTGCTCGTTTGGAGGGGTCGGATGAGAGATTGGCCTTCATAGTTGGGTAGTAACGACTCGGCAGCTTGTTTGCTAACTCCTTTCAAAGAGTTTGTTTCGAGAAGCATGTCGAGAATTGTGGGTAGGACTTGCGTGGAGTGAACTGCGTCGTTGACGTCGAAGGAAGGAAGGAGAGGATGAGATAGAACGAGAGGAACATGGTCTGCTCCAACACTAGGGTTGTAATAGGGCGAGGCCTTGCCGTTCTCGACCAACGAGACACCGTGATCACCAAGGAAAACGACCAAAGTCTCGTTGGCAACGCCTTTCTTGTCCAGAAGGTCCAGAACCTTCTTAATCCACTTGTCATCGTAGCCCTCGGCATTGGCATAGTCCGAAAGTTCCTTGATCTCCTTGCCAGAACCCAGAGGCACCGATGTTTCATTTGCAGGTAGGCCATAGCTGTGATGACTTGTACTGGTGATATGAGTAAGGAAGACCCTTCCATCATTCTTCTCAGCATCTTCAAACGCATCATTGATATAATCCTCAAGTGGGTCCTCCTGGAAGCCGAAGTAGTTGATATCCTCCAGTTCAACGGCTCCGTGTGTCGCATTTTCATTCCGAAGCCAATCTCGGTCAATTGTGTTTTCTTCGGGGAAGCCCATAGCAGCCATGAGCTTGTCGTGGTTATCGTAATGGATGGTGGCGGTTTGGAAGAAGTAGGACTTCCATTTCGATGACTCTGGGTCGGCTTGGTTCATCGCCTCGAAAATCTGAGGGAGGCAGGGCTGGTAGATGTGACGCTTGTAGTCGAGGTTGAAGTCTGCGATCAGGGGGTTGAGACCGCAAATGGTACCCGTGAGACTTTTGAGTGTATATGTAGCTGAGGTATAAGCGTTTGTAAACCGGGGTCCACCGCGCTTTGGTGTCGTCTTGTGTTTGAAACCGTCGTCGTAGTCACCTGTGATGTAATTTGCAGTTGGCATGAGGGTAGATAGCCTGTCGAGTGCTTCGCGGGGCATCTTCTTGTCCGAGTAAGACTCCTGGAATTTGTTCCAGAGAGAACCGTCCTTCTTGATAGGGAAAACGTCGTTGCGGGTACTTTCGAGGAGGAACATAATAACATGCTTCACAGGAACGTCCTGGAGTTTATCACGGAGCTCCTCCAGAACAGGCTCCTTGAGGTTGGAGATCTTGGTAGGATCAGAGGTAGAGGAGTAGTGCATCTCATCAGTTGTGTACCAATCCTCAAACCCAGCCAGAGGCTTGCCCTTAGGGAGCCAGTCAAACTTGGGTGGTTCAGCAACGGCTGATCGCTCATCCCACTCATGCTGGATGCCGACCTTGAAGTGTGTTGGGAGTTGGTCAAGAAGTGGTGAGGTTGAAGACATGTCGACGAATGGGAGGAGTCCAGCGGTCCAAGAAAGGAAAGTCAGGGAACTGTCGCTGGGTCGTTCGATCCACAAGACAAGCAGGGCAAAGATAACCACATGCCAAGACAGATAAGGAACGCTGTGGAAGAGACGTCGCACGGTCGAAGGTTGCATGTGAACACCACATGCCTTGCGCATGCGCTGCGAAAGACGTGAGTAGGTAGTTTGCGACTTTCCAAACTCAATTGAGTCTCGCGCAAGGTCGTCGTCGCCGTCGGAGTATTGGCTATCGGACCCATCGACATCGGGTTCGGGGATTCGACCGTAGGCAGTTCGTTTTCTCAATAGGCGACTGGCCATTCTAGTTGTGAACAGGAATGGGAAAGAGACGATATCAGAGCCCCATCCGAAGGTGGCATAGCAGATGTTCTGTAGTAGCCAGCTGACTAGTATCAGGGCTGCAACGACTATGATCATGGTAACGAGGCCGGAGAGGAAGATAGCTCTTGACGTGGGGTCAGAGACCATGTTAATATTCTGCCAATGGATTTCGGATCCAGCAACGAGGTAAAAGGTAACGGAGACAACTGCGAGGGCGACATTGTAGAGAATTAACAACCCAGCAACGGCGGTGCTGATGTAGTTTGCGATCTTGGCTGTCAAAGGAGGTTCGAGGAAGAGTCGTGTAATTACAAGAAGAATGATATCTTGAATAAAGAATGTACCGAAGAAGGTAAGTAGTCGAGACGTAGCGACGGCATTTCGGTGGCTGTGAATGTGTGCGAGCTTGGCTGCGAGGATGGCCAAGACTGCGAATGTGAAGATGAATTGGCGATTGGCAAGACGACAAGCCAATCTTGACAGAAGACCAGGTAATCGCACCATGGTTGGTTATGTGTAACGAATGGAACAGGAAAGGAGCGGAAGTTAGCCTGTTGCGGCACAACCAAACAGAATGAACGTGGATGAAGTGAGCACAAACAATGGCCAGGGATCAGAAATCAGAAATCAGGAAATGTAACACAACATCATTTGAACGAACTCTACTTTTGTTCCAGAAAGAGAAAATGGAAATAAAAAATGGGAAATATGGGGAATATGGGTTTCATTAATAACAGGTTCCTCGCTACCGGACCGCGCTCTCCTCTTCTTGTCCGTCTCATCCGGAGTTGCCTTGTCACTCGGACAGGACAGCTAAAAAAGGGACCGCTTCAGCCTCTAGCTGGTCCCCTTGCTCTTATGTAAATATTGAACGTCGCGTGGGCTGTTTCCCAATCGGCGTCTAGTGCACCTCGTCTAATTTCGTATCTTCGGAGCTCGGCACCAATTTCTTACACATTCTTCAGACACTATTGGCTGTCAAGAATTCTTACGTCAAGCCGAGGTCGAGACCGATTTTGTAGTGGAGTCAAGCAAAGACGATCATGGGCCCAAGAATAGGGGTCGTGTAGAAACTAAACCTGATGGGGATTGGTAGGTCAATAGGGCAGTTAGCAGCTATGCATGACAGGAGTGATGGCAATTTGGTGCCGAGTCAGTGGATTCAATTGGATCCTGAAGAACTTTTTACAGAAGGATTACGGCTAAAGGATCGACGAGAGACACCCAACTCGTTTAGCACTGCCTCAAAGGCTCATAAGCGGTCGTTCAGTTGGATCTATTGGCTTAATTACCATCTCGTATGGCCATCCTCTTCGGTCATTTCCAAGTACGGGTTTGATGACTCGTGTTGCGAATTAATTACCAGTTTTCCAAATACGCCTAAAAATGAAATATCGTCACATGAAACAGGCACGGACGGTTTCCGGCGCAATGTTCTAGCGCGGAACAAAACGCGGTACGGACACAGTACGGCGCTTCGCTTGCTTCATGTCGCGTGACTCTTTCCCTGCAATCGGATGGTCCATTCGACGTGTGTCATGGTATGGTAATGACATTTAAAGAATGAATTCGGAAAAACATGTCTGCGTGTGGCAATGGAGACCTGCCCAAAATCTGAAATCCAAGACACGCGAATAGAGGCGCCTGTCAGCTTTTTAAACTTTCCACAGGGTTATATGTGGCTTCAATCTTTATAGGTCTGTTGTACAACCAGAAATCATTTCATCTTGCCATTAAATGCTGACTACTTACCTTGACAAGGACCGGTACAAATTGTGCCGTGCTGGCTCTCTTGGCTGCCGTCGAGCCGATCCGAATGATGTCACACCAATTAATACCCATGATAATCCTAAGACATCACGATGCCTTTTTGAGAGTGAGATACCTGTGGGTTACATCTGCTATGGTTAGTGCCAGATCCATGGTTACCTTACCAGGCTTACCTGCCAGCATCATCCCCGCATTGAGTGGCACACTCTATGAGCCAAGAGACATTTCCGGATAAACAGTTTCCATTTACCCACGTATGCTAAAGATGATGGCAATCCAATGCCTGAACTAGAGGTTGGCTGAGACTGTACTGACTTCCTAGGCCGGTAAGCCCTGCGCATTTCGTATTCTGCAGTCTCACCAGTATGGCTAGATATTCTTACTTGCACCAGGCATCGTGATATTACTTACAGAATCCACCTAGCGATCTCAAAGATAACTCCACCGCGTGCTGCTGTCAGTCATTTGTTCAACGTAAAAACAAATATCTTTTAGATGCATATGCGGTTAACGAACAACCTTCAGTGCTGTCTCAGATTTGACATCACGTGATGCGACTCAATGCTACGCCCAACAGTTTCTTTCCCCTCTCTCCTTCTATCTAGATATCTAACACGTACGTACGTTTGTTTCCCTTGACCAAGATGTTGCCACCAGCTTTGGTCAGCGTGTACCGCGAGTATAAAAAGGATACGAACTCGATTGCATCATGGCTCGCTTCAACAGCCAAAGAATGCGGATATCCCGCCCATCTCTTGCCCAACACCCCTGTCAGTGTCACCAAGCAATAAACTGCGGGGGGCGGGCGATTGAAAGGCAAAGCCAGAGCCGAGGCTAAGAAGAAAGCTAAAGCCGCGCCTAGTAAGCCGGTGCCCCAAAAGGAAGGACCTCGATACATCATTGAGATCAAGGACTTTGTTCCTCTTGCTGGAAGCATTTCCAATTACAAGAAACCGGCTCTGGCCATTCCACAAGCATTCTTCAGCACCCTCAACCGGGTCATCTTTGTGAGGAATGGCTTCAGCGAACAGCTATCTCGTCACAATGAGAAGGCAGATGTCAAGTCAGATGCCAGACATTCGTACTTTGTCGGAATCCTCGAAAAGGTCCGCGAAATACTCAAACCCTTCTCCGACTCAGCTGCCTCCACCTCTACCGAAACAGTTGATCGATTGACCAACCAGTTTGATGCTCTTGAGGTCTATGAACCATCGGAGGATTTCCTCAACGCACCAGATATCCAGAGGCCCGAGCCAACAAAGAAAGAAGAAGCCATCTATGAAGTTGACCCGTCGTAGTCATTTGATGAGGCTCTCATTGCCTTCTGTATGATGTGTGAGGATTTGGCTGAGGTCAGAAAGTACATTTCGAACCTCTGGTCAGAGCTCGTCAATCCAGAAAATGGTGTACCGAGAAAGGACCCCGGTGTACTGGCTGTCGTGACCAACACGGCGATCGAGTTCGGCCGCGGCATTGCAGAAGATGCCATGCCCACCTTTCAAAAGCACGGTGGAAGGAATGCTATGGCACTTGAGTTCATAGAACGCACCACAGCGTGGAATAGTGAAGCTGGGAGCGATTTCAAACCTTATCTGCAGGACGCGTCGACTGGAGACGACTTCTATGACGCTCTCTCTCATTGCTACCATCTCACCGAGAGCACTCTCCTGACTCTGGCTCTCGTCCCGTGGAGAGGTAATACCAGCGTCTATCCAGAGGGGAATTTTGGTGTTTGTGAACCCGAAATTCCCCAGGAGTCTAAGACTGCGGACCAAAAGATTATCGAGCATGGCGTTATCACTACCGAGCTCTGGTTTGAGGCTCTGGCGCTCGTTTATCATGTTCCTGACTACCCATGCACAGACGAGTTCATTTGAGGTGTCAAAGAGTTTAAGGAGACCAAGGAAATTCCCTTCAGCCTCGTATTTGCCGCTCAAGTCAATTTCGACATCCATCGGGTTGTGGGCAGTTATGCCGAATCCTCAGTCAATACCCTTCTCAACCGCATTGACAGTATGAACCAGGATTTGAAGTCGCATGTTAACTTCATGCAGGGTATCAAAGGCCCACATTGGTCCGCGCGCGACGAAAAGTGGTTGAAGGATACTCAGGAAGGCTTTGACTGGTTTCTCGATGACCCGTTGCACAAAGCAAAGACGCTGGTGGTTGATAGCAGCTACAACAGACAGGAGGTATTGGTTGCCCTCCGACAAACCAAAAAGTGGCGAATCCTGAGAAGATCTCCGGTAATCGCCGGTTTGGCCTTGCATTATCATCGCGCAGAGATGCATGAGGCCGGCCTCAAAGTTACCAATACTTGGGGTTCTATTATTCTACCTGGACACTTGTACAATGCTCTCCGAAAGGAAGAATGTACTAAGAGCACTTGACTAGACATGAAGACTCTATTTGATATGTTTGGAGAAGAACAGTTCTTTGTTGGTGGTCCGCCCGATAAAGTGTCGGATTATACCAAGCGCTACATGCTGCAAATTGGTGTCTCTGCATCGGTCTTTTCTAAGAACCGACGTCGTGGTGCCAAGATAGCCGTTGAAGATTTGTCGCGCGCCGGTACACGATTTCTCACAACGCGTGCTTCGATTCATAAAAGTCTCCTGGACCGGTATCACCGAAACGCCAACCGCATGACATGGACAGCCGAGAGCATAAGCGAGATCCTCACACACGCAGAATTGGAGGCCAAGGGCAAAGGCAAGACAACCGTACCATCAGCTGATCAAGAGATTCCTATCTCACCGGTTGGTGCTTTGTCATCGCTGGTGATGGCCATGCAAGGCGAGGTTAAGGAGCTCGCGTTCGGGTACCTACCCATGCATCGTATGAGCTGGAAGGTCCTGAGGGCCATACGCACGAGATGTGATCCCTATCTCAAGGAAGCCTACGGATCGGACTTCACCTTGAAGGAATGGGAGCTTCCTTTCATGGTTGGTCATATCCTGCCTTTAGCTGACGACGACCCGATGGATATGCTGCGAACTGCGGGTAAGGTTCTGGATAAACTGAATTATGGAGACACGACTAGCATAGGTATGCGTCGGATGTACGAGCTTACTGGCATTGGCCATGGTATCGCGGGGATCCAGGACCAGCTCTTTCAGTCATTTACTAATCCCCAAGGATCACATGTCGATGATGGTTCAGACCTCGAGTCAGATGAAGACACGGACGAGGACTCAGAGGTGGGATCAGACGAGGAGTTAGACGATGACAAGTTCTTTATCACTAGGCACGTTGTGAACCTGAATGGTGGCCAAGTGAACAGTCGCAGAATCCGGATCAACACGACCAGGTGATCTCTTCTGCCAATTAACAGCTAGAAGAGTAAGGCTGATTGATGTGATCAGGAAATCTACAAGTTAGATCTACCTTACTATACATCTTAGCTTAGTTTCTCTTAGAGAGTGACATAGTCTTTTAGCAATTGACTCCGATGTTTTTGTTCCGTCAGGCTCGGTAAACCCGAAACGGCGCCTTGGCAGCTGAAACAGGTTGCCGTTATTTCCGTTGCCGAGTCGATGATTCAGCATAAGAGTGGACAATAATACCCTATACCATTTATCTTCATCTCAGCTCCATTAAACAAGACATTTCTATTGAAAGAACCTGAGAGAAAGTCTCACATATGTTTCTTTTCTTTTGAAAAACACGTCCTGGGGTTGTTAAATGATGAGCTTGTGCGCAATAACCATCACCTCCTTTGCCATCGAGTTCAATCATGTGTGGATGGGAAATGAAATCTGTCAACGGGAAGTGCCATTACACAAATTAAAAGACAGCCCTGGAGTGAAGATAACGAATCAAGATGACATGCGCAAGTCAAATTTCCATTATTTCATACGCTTTCCTTGTAATGATTGTCTTAATGCGGTCGAGGCACGACTCGAGGAAATTTGCTTGAATCCCATGATTGCCATGAAAATCCACAAGGCTGTGACCCCTGAAAGGATTTTCCAGAAACGTCTAAGTGGTTTGACACAAGCACATTGTCATTCGTCAGAGTTGCTTTTACCCCTGCTCCCTGGAATACATAACTGCTATCTCTTGATCATATGATATACTCGGAAGCGGGTTAGTGCAGATGTGTCTCTTTGAGCGAAGTGGAGACATCGCTTTGGCCTGGTCTCGGGCATTTCCATCTGGGGATAGCGTGAATCCTTCAATCACGCTTCGCCGTTGAATGAGGTTTGTAACCTCAGTGTTCAACCCTTTGTGAACATCATTATGGGTGTCAAAACTTGAACAGACATATAGTTGACTCATAGTAGCGAATTCTCATGATGGCGAGACCTTGAGTTCATCATTGGGGCCTCTATCTGTATAAGTGAAGCTGTTGCTTCAGGCCAAGGACCTACGGCGAAGAATTATGGGTGTGGTGCCTAGACCCGGAAATTGCTGTCTATGACCCCTGTCGCCTAAGATTGTCTAGCGAGCTGCCTTCTCTTAAAATCTCATCCAGCCCAGACTATTGACGCCACTCCCTTTCTGCTGTACAACACTCGTTTCAACATCGTCATTCGTTAATACTTCACTTCTAAACTATCAACATAATGCATTTTTCAACCACTTTCGCCGCACTCGTTGCCATCTCCGGCTTCACCTCTGCCTCGCCCAACGGCTGGTCCCACCAAAAGGAAGCCGACGACAGCCCTTCCAAGCTTGACGACTGCGGCTGCTGGCCCATCTACCAGGCCATGCTCAAGTGCCAGAAGCTCAAGTGGCCCGAGGAGAAGGCCGAGGACTGCGTTTGCATTCCCAACCCTGATGGATGGTACGGCTCTATGGATGGCTGCCGCACTTGTCTCTCGTCCAACACCGACGAAGACTTCTTTGACAACATGGGCAAGCTCATCACTCAGATGTTCGTCTCGTGCACCAATGCTGGTGGTGCTGTCTACAGTGACGGCAACAGCATCTGCGCTAGCAACTCCTACCGTGAGGCTTGTGCTTCTCTCGGTACTGATGGAAAGCCTAGCTGGGCCAGCTTTGAGCAGGGAGATGTTAGTGGAAATGGAACTTACGTCTTGGACATTGAGGAATATGGCGCCAAGAAGGGTAGTTCTACCTCCGTGACCACTGCCAAGACCGCCGAGAAGACAGCTGCTGCGACTGCTTCTGCTACCGAGTCCGCTGATGCCACCGAGACTGAGACCACGACTGAGGCAGAGACTTCAACTGCTGCTGCCGCTTCTGCTGCTGGTACCTCGGACGCTGCTTCTGAAGCTCAGACTCCTGCTGCTTCAGTCACGTCAACACCTTCCTCAGCCATGAAGCTTGCGGGTACTCAGATGGGACTCATGGTGGCCGTTGTTATGGGGGCTATGCTGTTCTAGAATCGTAGCTACTGATGGGACGATGCTATGCATTTAATAATATATGTATTCCTCTTCAATTACCACCAGTCCAGTGCTATATCGTTTCGGATTTTGTTCACAACGTAGTGTCTGTAGAACTGTAGAACCAAGATGCCCGATTAGTCAGACAGTTCGCTTACGACTACCCCACTTCATCTTGCGGCTAAACGAGGCTCTCACACCTTCATTTTTAACAATGGCACCACAGGAGCCCGCAAACGCGATAGACTGTCGTCCAGATAATGGGCGAGAGCAGGTTGCTACCTCTATACCCATGGTTTCTCACCTTGCCCAACGCTTGCTGGAGGAGGGGTTCATCTCAGCCGGCTACGGCAGTATCAACAAGACTGAGGCTCTGGTATGGGCTGTCGAGCATAACCATGTTCCCCTAGTCGAGGAGCTCATTGCTTATGGAGCCGATGTGAACCTACCAGGGGCCGACGGCTGGACCTGCCTCGGTATAGCTGCTCAACTTCCCAACCCTGAGGTCTTGGACGTTCTGCTTAGAGCCGGGGCAGATGTGACTGCAATCTGCAGCGTCGGAGGACATACGGCGCTCCACTGGGCGGCAGGGGCTGGTAGATCACAAGCGGTAAAGACGCTTATCTCACATGGCTCGAAAGTAGATACACGAACAAGCGAATTGGGGTTTAGTCCTTTACACCAAGCTGCTCATAAAGGTCATATCGAAACTATCCAAGCGTTACTCGAGGCCGGTGCCCTTGTTCAATGTGCCGATAATGAGGGCTGGACTCCATTATACGCCGCATGCCGCTCAGGACACCCCAATGCGGTGCAGCTCTTGATCGATCGTGGTGCAAGTATTGATTCGACAACTACGGAAGATCGGACTCCGTTGCATGCTGCAGTCATGACAGCCAAGAATGGGATTTTGTAAGTTAATCCCTCTACCATGAGCAATATTGTGTTCACCAAAAAGGCAATACGATCTGACCTGTGCTATACCTCGCAGTAAGCAGCTTCTGGAGTCTGGAGCAGATGTCAATGCAGTGGATAGAGCTGGAACAAGCGTGCTTAGTTTCAGTGTCACAGCAAATTCTGTCGCTACTGCTCAGGTCCTCTTGGACCACGGTGCCGACATGGAAACTAAAGACACAAAGGGCATGACACCATTGGCACCGGCAGTTCTCTACAGTGCGTTGGAGATGGTCAGCTTTCTGCTCGATCACGGCGCTGACATCGAAGGACAGACCGATGATGGCTACACGGCACTACATCTGGCCGCCCACAGTAATCTCCAACAGATGTCAGAGCTATTGATCAAGAAAAGTGCGAATATCGAGTCAAGAACAACCCCCAGGAGTCAAGATGGTGGCTGGTGTGACGAAGGGTTGACGCCATTGTTAGTAGCTGCCAAATGTAGGAGTATCGACACTGCGCACATCCTGGTCAATCATGGTGCCAACGCGGAGGCAACCGCTAAGGGCTGGACAGGAATTCATTTCGCCTCCGTCGTACAAAGCAAGTCACTGATACGGCTCTTTGCCCAAAAAGGGGTGTCAATTGATGCTCGAACTTTGGAAAAAGGGGACACTGCACTGATTTTAGCAAGTGCTGGTGGCAATCCTGAGATTGTTACTTTGCTTATCAAGTTAGGGGCTGATGTTGACGCCACTAACAACATTGGATGGACATCATTGCACTTTGCCGCACATGGTGGCTTTGAAGATATCGCTCAGACTCTACTCAAAAGCGGAGCCAATGCTTCAGCTGAAAGTCTCGACGGCGAGCGCCCTCGTGATGTTGCCTACAGACAACAGAATCATCATGTGAAAGAACTTATAGATGGAAGTGTGTCAGTCTTGCTCGATGCACAGAACAAGTCGAAGGCTCAAAGTACATCTTTACTTTTCCAAGCCGCCAGAAACAATGATTTGGCCAAGACTCTGCAGATATTAGATGGGGAAATCGACATCAATTCATGCGATAGGGATGGTCGGAGCCCATTATCTCTAGCGGCCGAAGGCGGCTGGATCGACATCGTCAAGGCTCTAATATCCAGGAACGCAGACATGAACTTGCAAGACAGTTATGGTGGAACACCACTTTGGTGGGCTTCAAAATGTGGCCATGTCATTATTGTCGAACATTTACTGGAGCAAGAAGCGGATTGTGATATCCCAGATGTAGATGGCCAATCACCCCTTTCTGTCTCGTCGCAGTACGGGCACTTGACAACAGCGCGTATGCTGTTGGAGCGTGGAGCGGATCCCAACTCCATTACCGACTATGGTAAGACACCTTTATTGTTCGCAGTCGATAATGGACAACTATGTGGAGTTGAATTGCTGTTGGCCTCTGGAGCTGACGTGAGCTACCGAAACCCTCAAGACGATTCGGCTTTACGTCTGGCAGAAATGAGGAAACACAAGCAGATCTCAGATGTTCTCAAAGCTCACCCAAGCTTCGTCGAGAGAGAGTCAGATCAGTGGGATGAGGATGCAGTAGGAGGAAGAGCGTATCCGCGCAAGGGTCTCAACTCCATATCCCCACTCGCCTCCAAACGTCATGCGTATTTGCTTGAAGCATCCAAAAAGGGACAATTAGCAATGATTGAACGGCTGATAAAAGCGGGAGTGGACCCGAATCTTTCTATCGATCATCGGAGTGCTCTCGATGAAGCTGCTGCTTTTGGACAAGCTGAAGCAGTGGCTAGACTTGTCGCGCACGGCGCAAGTGTCAATGGATGCGATATACATCGAAGCCCCTTGATGTCTGCAGCTTTCGCCGGACATTCAAACGTTATCAAGCTGCTGTACGACCTCGGAGCCAGTGTTGATCGCGGACATGAGTGGGGTTACAGCGCGCTGATGGACGCTGCGAAACGTGGACACGAGGCAGCTACATCTCTGCTCCTCCAACTTGGTGCAAAGACCGAAACAAGGGACGAATATGGAAGAGGACCGCTGTGGCATGCGACCAACAAGCGATTTAGCAATGTGGTGAAGCTGTTGGTGGAGAGCGGTGCCAACCTAGAGTGTGCTGACAACATAGGCTGCACCCCTTTGATGGTGGCCGTTAAGTGCCGAGACAGAAAACTCACGCAGTTCCTTCTTGAAAAGGGATCAGAAATGAGACCAGACTCCGAAAAGAATTATTCGCCTTTATGCTATGCTGCTAGAAATGGCGATGAAGCCATTGTGGATTTACTTCTTGGGTATGGAGCAGATGTCAACTTTTTATCTGACGAGAAACGCACCGCACTGCACATTGCAACACTTGAGGGACACAGCATGGTTATGAAGATGTTGATCGAGGCGAATGCAGATGTCTATCTGAAGGACGCCGACGGTAGAACTGCTTTGTCATTGGCCAAGGAAAATTCCAATGACGCCGCCATAAGACTACTTTGCCAATCAGGGAGTTTGCGACACGCCTCTCGCTGGGAAGATAAGAAAGCCGACGAGATGAGCTTCAACGAGAAACGTCCTTACAAGTACCAGCCCCTGACTATGGAACAATCTATTCGTATCATTGAGCTATATCCCGGAAACCCAGGTGAAATACTGTCTTTTGAATTTGAAGAGGTTCCGCTAGCTAGTACTACCTCATTCGATGCCCTCTCCTATGAATGGCAAGAAAAGGTTGGCACAGTTCCAGTCCAATGTGATGACCGCAAAATCCTCATCACACCCAATTGCAAAGCAGCGATGGAAAAGCTTCGACTTCGAACCAAGCCAAGACATTTGTGGATTGATGCTACATGCATTAACCAGGCCGACGATCATGAACGAAACCAGCAGGTGGCCATGATGGGAGAGATCTTCCGCGCTGCTGACAAAGTTATGATGTGGCTAGGTGAGGAGACGGAATTCATCTCTGCGGTGTTCGAGGCACTCCCAATGGTGGCCAAGGCACAACGCAGGCTTCTGCATGAAGCCAGGGAATTAAGTGACGACGGAGAGATGTGGGAAGGGGACGAAGATCCTGATATAATGCTACAGCGTATGGCGAACGATGACAACATCGTTGGCGCTTTCGAGAACTTGATGGGCCGCACATACTGGACACGAGCCTGGGTACTTCCTGAAATTGTCATCGCTGGCTCCAGAGGCATCGTGATGTGCGGAAATCAGTCTTGCGACTGGTCAACCCTCAGGTTCGGCATGCCCCGCTACAGATTCTGTGGGTTTGGCGTGACACCTGCTGTTTTTGAGAGCTCTTTGGTAGACGAATATGCGACAAAAGGCCAACTGTCTTTCGCAGATGTTGTCTATGTACTCCACACACTAGACGCCACAGACATTCGGGACAAAGTTTTCGCATCTTTGGGCGTCGCATCAAGTGCCAAGGAGCTGATTGGGAGGCCTGTTGCTGACTATACAATGAGCGTACAACAGGTTTTGGTATATGCTACTCGTTATATTATTGACTCAGATTGCCTATGGTCGGCCTGGAGACTGGGTATACGACATAGCACGAAGCAAGTCTCTGGTCTACCTTCATGGGTCCCAGACTTCAATCAAAGGCCTTCACGTGAAGGAAGAGAGTTTTTCGGGCGCTCTTCTTTATTATGTCACCTGGATATTGCCGACGCACCAACAACGACTGAAATATCCCTTCAAATAGGAGGCTGTATCCTTGATAGAGTTGTATACAAGTTAAAACTAACAAAGGATCTCGACATTTCTACAATCTTCTTACTAATCGTCGAAGCACTTGGAAAAGGGAACCAGAGCATCTACGATCTGTATCCAGTTGGGGATGGATTTGATATCAATGGCAAGATAGAGGACCAGAAAAGCCGGATGCAATCCATTCGCTCGTTGAGAACGAGCACAAACGCAGGCGCACTCATCGATACAATCTTTCGCTTGACATGGTTTCCTTGCAGTGACGATGACGGGATCAAAACAGACGAGGATATAGCAGATGAGGCCTTTCCCTTCTTGCTGGGATATATGGTTTGGACGCTCTCAAGGAAAGTGGACGCACTAGAGCCACCAGGCTATGCGAAACAGGCTGCAAAACCGTGGTTCGAAGAATCTGCCAACAATGAAGCCTTTGCTGATTTTGAGATTGACAATTCGGTGCTGATGGAAGGCTTGTTAAGATATGGAAAAGATCTTATCTACACAGAAAATGGGTACTTTGGTATAGCAAACTCCGGAGAAGCAGAAGATGGTATGTCGATTGCATTGGTAGGACATGACTCGACTTTCCGTCTATTGAGAAAGAGAGGAGACTCAAAACCATACTACGAATATGTAGACTTGGTGTCGATCAACTTTATGGGTCAGGAGATTGATAAGCCGGAAAAGGCTTACAAGAACATCAATCTTGAGAGGTTAGAGTTTCGTTAGTCGGAAATAACAAGATCACATCACTATTCGCCAAATCAGCTAGCATTCATCTTATTGGTGCTTGGAAGGGAGAATGTCTTAAAGAAAGCCGTCTGCTAAACTGTCCAGCCTTGAATAACGTGACAATCAGCCCGCTTTCAATGTAAGCATCAACTTTCAAGCCTACGGCAAATTCTGGACAACTGAAAGATAACCATAGTGGGCAAGCTCCTACTCGCTGTTGGCATCCTAACCAATCGATGCACCAGCCAGCCAGCCAGTCAAGACCTTTATCAGGCACGTATAGGGCCATCAGGGTATAAGAAGAATTGGCCCCCAAAGGTGTAAAAGACGAAATAACTCAGTCACTTCATCCTGGTTTAGACAAGCATTTAGGCTACGTTATTATGGTGACCCAAGTGTAAGGGGAAAGCTCTTATGGTACCCACCTGAGGGCCAACCAACAGAAACTACAATCTAGCCAACCAAGATCCCCGCCTATGCAAATGCTGTGACTCTACGGAGGCATACTACGTGGCATGCTCGGAGGCTGATGTTGCGACTTTTATGACCACACTACTGTACAGTAGGTACAGAGACCAGCATGACGAAGACACCAGTCCCAGACTATGGTATGAGACGATTTGTTAGAAATCCTGGCGAGGCCATGGTTACAAGACTGAGGATAGCTGGCATGCGTATTACATGTCACGATGCAGACTGTTTTGGGGTTTTGACTGAAGGGATATCCAGTGTTTGTCGGCAAAGTTAGTCATGATTCCGAGAAGTTTGTATTCAAGTCTCTGTGAGCCCTAATGCAATGCTTCGGACATGAGGGTGGATCTCTGCGCGTCTTGTCAGCCTATACCATCCACTCTTACAGTATCACACTGTATTATACAGTATTGTCTCAGTCTAATGCAGCTACAAGGGTATCGGAGAAACATTTTCATGCAGGCTTTTTTACTTTGAGTTAGCACCATGTACGCAATAGGCTATTGGCACTGTACTTGAAGTCCTGACTGTGAAATCTAGACCGTATAGACATGATATGATACCCGCATCTCGATTCGAATCACTACCCAGCGCCACCTCTTAACCTCGCCGATCGTCATCGACACTATAAACCGTTGTCAAGAACGGCCTAGAAGCCACCCGAACCTTTGATTAGCTAGAGCATCCCTTGTTTCTACCGATTTATTTGTTGGTCGAAGTCTGTGTGTCAAACGTGGCTTTGAAACAGATACCAGTCCCCGCCCTTTCGTAAGATGGCAAATGAGAATATCATTTACGGACATGGGCTGAGGAATGTGATAGCCAACGTGTTTTGTTCAAGATCCTGATTTTCGACAAGCCTTATGTCTCAGATGACGGAGGGAATGTGCCGGTGATACCATCTTTGGACAGAAAGGTGGTGGCTGTGAGACAAAAATGTCAGCAGACGGCTGAGCTTTGCTCCACAAACGAGGTGTAATAGGTCGCGATGAGTGTTCTGAGTTGATTGAAGGTGTCTCTCAGGAAGATTGATTGGTGCCACCTGTCAAGTGGCTTTTAATCCCAGACATGGGTATTTCCGTCGGGTTACAAAAGGGGTTGCAGTCCGCAGGGGTTGAATTTTACACCCCGAGTGCTTTGGCTCAACTACAGGCTGCGATGCTACGCGTCGGGTACAGTACTGAAACTTTGAGCAAAATATGGACGAAGAGAACGTATCCACACTGAGGAATAGACGAGCGAAATAGCGGAATCTGGGCAACAAATCCCCATAGATGGTTACACAACGTGTCATAGACTTCGTGAGCCATTACAGATTATGGCCAGTCAGCTATTCATGGAAATCCTGGTCATCGCATGACTTAGCATGTCTGGTACGGCATGAAAGTCCTTGTTGTTTATTTTTATGGAGCTCAGAAAGACTACAAAGCACCGCTCGGACAATCGCATCGCCGAGGACCCGCGTTTGAGCTGGACAAAGTAAATAATATTTCAATAGGTATTGCCATTCATGCGAGTTGAAAAGTGACGTCTCACATGTTAGAAGAGGCCAAGATGCAGATGGGGCCATGTCAAGCCACTGTAAATCAAGTGACGTTCCGTAATTGAAACATTTGTACGCCTGAGCAAGAAGCCAATGTTCGTTGGCAAGTGGCGAGACCTCTGAGCAGTCCATTTTACGTTACACAAGGCTCTTCACACCAAGTGTAGGAGTGTCCGCACGAAGTAATTACCCTACCTGTCAGAGGTGGAGCAAATGAGGGAAGCGACTTGACCAAGACCTCTCTTTATTGGCGATTTGCGACGGAGGTCTATACATCCATGTCACTTCAAACTACCTACCGGGCTTCAAGGAATGCCATAGCCCAAGGAAGAATATCAGATCATGTTGTATTGCTTTTATCTGTATGGTATAATATTAAAAATGACGTGAAGATGATATACTTCAGGAACAATTGACAATCATCTCAGTCTTACTAGACATTGGCACCTATCTAGATTATAAGGCTTAGAGGTTGGTAGGCCATCAATACAGTAGGTATATTGAACATCACAGAGCGGCAGGGACGTGCAGTCACATCTAGAGCCAGAGCCAGACCCTGTGACTCAAACCATCCAGGCTCTTGATTACTGGGAAAGACCAGCCTGTCAGACCAGATTAGAGTGTTTGGGCTGTCTCATACAGTTGCCGAGAGCCGTTGGTGACCCATCGCCGATAGAGATTTATCAGACAGTCCTTGTCAGTTGGGTGTGTGCAATGTGTCTTAGACCAATATCGATAGCATACAATTGGGGGTCTAGCAATAAAGGGTGAAGCCGGGAAGGCGTTGGTGGAGACGCTGGACTTATGGCTAGGATAATACAAGTGCATTACGAGAAACATGGCGTAGAATGATGATATCATGATATTTGTAGTAGGAAGATGACTGCAACTTCCTTTCAGCTTTGTGTGTTCAATATGGAAGGTAAGCCTGTTGGGGGCAGAGCTTTGGTATGGGACTCTGGTAGTAATTGATGGTTTGGTAGAGAATACAAATCTCATAATTTCACTACCTATACAGTTTCCGATACCTTTCATAAGACTAAAGTCTAACTGAATGACAGCAAAACCAAGATCAGATAACGATTAGAACTCGGATGATCTCAGTCTTCCTTTTTCATACTCTAGGCGATAGGGGCGAGAGCACACTCTCCCTCTTGCAGGGAAGGTTTTGTGTAACCTCAAAGCCTTAGCGCCAAGATAAGGCTCTAAAGTTAGGCATTGGTTGTTGTACCCCTTTGATTACACACTGTATGCAATTAAGCATAAACTCCTAACGTTCAAATGACCTCCTACGATATACCAAGTTACTTTTACCGGGGTACGTGCACCTCGGGCATCTGGAGATTCGGGTCAGACATGGATATGAAACGGTAATATTCAGAACCTGATTTCGCCAACACATGATTCAGCTGCCCGAATAAACAATGAATTGGTAGATACACCTGACTTGAGCTCCTGGTATGGCGGGAATACCGCCATCTGAACTGTTGATGCCTCTTGAGCCAATAGAGCACAGCGTACCTAATGAACAGCATTTCCCATGGACTGTTACACAGCCCACCATCTGAGATCCACACGCAACGTCTGAGAGATTTTGGTGACATCTGACTCTCGCATGGCGACCCCTGACTCTCACATCGAGACCCTACCATCCCTTTAGTTGTTCGAGATCACATCGTAGACATGTCTTGGGCTGATATCTGCCTTAAGATCACGATAACATCATGGCTACTGCATACCAGTAGGTTGGCCTAGATCTCAGGATCTGAGAAGACCCTAACTGCCAAGTTCAGTTTAATCAGACATGAACATACGACTTCGGTATTCGAGAATGTCGTTACCTAGGAAAACAGCAATGATGGCAAAAGGGAAGATATGTTCAATGTTTGTTGATGTTATTGTTAACTTCGACAAGTATATAGCATCAGCTTCAATCCGCAGATAGCCTCATCTCATCAAACCCGAACATTCGTTTCAAATCGGTCACTCGTTCTACTAACATTCGTTAATCACGACACAGCCATGCCTCAAACAATGAGCTGGCGAGCCCTGACGGCTGTGACACTCACAGCTATCACGGCCTCAGCCTACCCCTCCGAACATACCGCCCGTTCGAATAAACACGGCTACTGCCCTACCTCGGAGTTCTGCACCTGGGGAAGCTGCACCAACACTACCATTGGACTTGACGCAAGCAACTGTGGCAAGTATGGCAACTCTTGTGAAGCAGGAGAAATTTGCATTGTTGGTGAATGCAAGCCATTGGACATTGGAGTTGAAAAGTGCGATACTCCATGCACAGCTGGTCAGTGGTGCAATGATGGCGAGTGCACTTCGATTGAGATCGTGGTTAACTCCCGTCTTTGTGGCACGGATCAGGAAGACTGTGGCGCTGGCGCAGTTTGCATCAACGGCGAATGCCAGATCCTCGACATCGACCCCGAAACTAAGTCTTGCGGCCCCAACAAAGTCACTTGCGATGCTGGAACTTGGTGCCTACAAGGTACTTGCGTACCATTCATCCTCGGAACATACCCTCAAACCTGCGACGACAAGACCCCATGCCCCCTCAGTTCATCTTGCAAAGATGGACAATGCCAACAAATCTTCATCTCGACCGACGTTTACAACTGTGGAGAGTCCTCCAAGGGCTGTACAGCCGGACAGCTCTGTGTCTCTGGATCATGCCAATCTCTTTCCATCACTGAGGAGAAGTACCAAACGGATGCCTGTGGTAAATCCAAGGGACCTTGTGATCCTGGCTTCTTTTGCTGGGAGGACGAGTGCTTGCCTATCAGTATCTCTACCGATTCTTCTCACTGCGGCGACAACAAAAAGGGATGTGGAGCTGATGACCTTTGCATCTCCGGAATCTGCATCAAGAACCTTTTCCGGGAGGCTGAAGCTGCTGTTACATGTAACAGCGGCTCTTCTGGCTCCGGTGACAGTCGGGAGGGACCTACTGGACCTTCTGGATCTGGGAAAACTTCGTCCGGCAAAGGCTCCAACGGCAAGGGAGGCTCTTCAGGAAAGGGCAACTTTAGCGGCCAGGGCTCTTCTAGTCAATCGTCCAACAATGGTGGTTCTTTCGGTCGCCCGGATGGCAAGCCATCCGGCAGTGGTGGCTCCGGTAGTGGCTCCGGTAGTGGCTCTGGTAGTGGCTCTGGCAGCGGCTCTTCCAAGGAGGACGGCTACCCTGGGTATGGTCCCGACAAGCCTGGTTCCAGTGATGGCAATGGTAAGGATGGCTCTGATGGCAATGGCGACGGCAACTTCCCCGGTTCTGGCTCCGGATCCAATTCTGGTAAAGGAGGCAACAAGGGCGGTACCGACAACTTTGGTCCCGGTCGTCCTGGACCGGGAGAAGATGGCAATGGTTCCCCCACCCCGTCCTGTGATCCTGACTGTTCCTCCAACGAGATCTGCATTGGTGGCGAATGTCTCACTGTCTCGGACCCTCTATCCTGCGGTCCCTCTTCTACCCTTTCTCGTCGCCAGACTCAAGAATGTCCCGAAGGTTTCGCCTGTATCGACGACCGCTGTGTCCCAGTCGAAGGACCTGATAACTGCGGTGGCTCTACCTGTCCTCTCAACTATGCTTGTATCGATGATGCTTGCGTTGCTCTCGGTGATCCTACCAACTGTGGTGGAGAGGTCTGTGCCAGTGATGAAATTTGCTTGGCTGAGACCTGCACTGCGAACCCTGCTCTAGCCAGCTGCTTTGGCGTTGTCTGCCCTAGAGGGCAGAGATGTCTCGATGGCGATTGTGTTGCTGCACCTGGACTCAATGGTAACCCCCAGGGCGGTAACGGCCGACCTGGCGATGACCTTGATGATGATGACGACGATGATGACGAAGATGATGAAGCATCCCTGACTGTCACTATCTCCGGATCTGTCACAGTTATCCCCAACCCAGATGCCACAGACGGGACTGACGCTTCTTCGACTGGTCTACAAGGCGGTCCTGAAGGAACCCCGGGCACACTACCGACTGACTCCAATGGAAATGTCATCACCACTGCCATCGTTACTGGAGGACCCGATGATACCGAAGCCACTGCAACGTTTGGAGTGATCACCGATGGCAGCACGACCATCACCTTCGGCGTTGACCCTACTCAGACTGGCATCGCCTGTTCAATTGACGCTGAGTGTATCCTCGACACGGAGCTTTGTGTCATCGCTGGAATCAGCGTCTGCGTTTGCGACAATGGTGTTTGTGTCATCGACCCAGATCTTACTCCAGGTGGTCCCACCACCGGAGCTGGAGGATCAGACCCTACAGACGACTTCCCTCCAGCACCAACCGAAACTTTAGCGTGCGCAACTGACGATGACTGTCTTGCTCTTGGCAACACTTGCCTGTTCAACAGCGAGAACATTTGCAACTGTGTTGACGGCGTGTGTGTTCAGGGACCCATTCCTGGAGATCCCCAAGGCGGCTCGGGAAGCGTTGGTCCTACTGGTGGTCCTGAGCTGACTACGCTCACTGGAACTGATGCTCAACCTACAGCCACTGTTACTCTCACCGGTGACGGGCCTGATGACCCTGAGCTGACAACTCTGGATGGACCCGATGGTGAGCCTACAGCTACTATTACGCTCACTGATGACGGACCTGGCGATCCCGAGTTGACCACCCTTGATGGACCTGATGGAGAGCCAACAGCCACTGTTACTCTTACGGATGACATCCCAACTGACCCTGAGGTTACTACTCTCGACGGGCCCGATGGTGAGCCGACTGCCACTGTTACTCTCACCGATGACACACCTGGTGGCCCTGAAGTTACAACTGTCGATGGACCTGACGGCGAACCCACTGCCACCCTTACCCTTACAGCCACCGACCCAGCGGAGACTGAGTTTCCCTGCAACACCGATGCTGACTGCTTGGCTGACCTTGGCCTTTGTGTTGATGGTCTGATCAATCTTTGTATCTGTGTCGATGCAATTTGTATTGTCGACCCTGTCACCAATGTTGAGACCACAGCTACCGACGACATTCCTGGTCCTACACCCACTACTGGATGTACTACCGCGGCCGACTGCGTCGCCAACACCCAGCTATGCGTTAATGGTCTCTTGAATATCTGCCTCTGCATCGATGCTGTCTGTGTTGTTGCACCTGATGCCGCCGCTACTACAAGTGGTGTTGTACCCACGGAGACAGCAACTACCGAGTGCAGTACGGATGATGACTGTCTTGCCAATGTTGGTCTTTGTCTGGACGGCCTTCTGAACCTGTGCGTTTGTGTCGATGCTATCTGTGAGTTGGCTCCTGGAGGAGGGGGTGACGACGGCGAGGATGGTTCAGCTTGCACAGACGATGGCGACTGCACAACAGCGGGATCTGTATGCCTGGATAGTGGTATTTGTGGACCTGACCCCGATGGTCCAGACACCACAGCCTGTACTACCGCTGATGATTGTGCGGTTAACGCTGCCTTATGTCTTGACGGCTTACTCAACCTATGTGTTTGTGTTGACGCTGTCTGCGTGAATGTAGGTGGAGGTGGAGGCGATGGGTCTGCCTGTACTGAGGACGATGACTGCTCCACCGCTGGTTCAGTCTGTCTTGACAGTGGCGTCTGTGGCCCTGACCCAACTGACCCTGGCACAACATCTTGCGACACCGCTGATGACTGTGTTGCCAACGCAGGTCTCTGCTTGGATGGCCTTCTCAACTTGTGTCTCTGCGTCGATGCTGTCTGTGTACCAACCGGAGGTGGAGGTGGAGGTGGCGACGGTGAGGCCTGCACAGACGACGGTGGCTGCACCACTGCTGGTTCAATTTGCCTAGACAGTGGTGTCTGCGGTCCTGATCCGACTGACCCTGGCACAACATCTTGCGACACCGCTGATGACTGCACTGCGAATGCTGCCCTTTGCCTTGACGGTCTTCTCAACCTCTGCGTCTGCGTTGATGCCGTTTGCATTGTGACTCCAGGCAGTGGCGGTGGTGACAATGACGGAGATCCTTGCACTGACGACACCGACTGTACTGGAACTGGCTCTATCTGTCTTGACAGTGGTGTCTGTGGCCCAGATCCTGGTGCAGGCCTAACACCTTGTACCACAGCCGACGACTGTACTGCGGATGCCGCGCTTTGTCTGGATGGCCTTCTAAACATCTGTGTTTGTTTAAATGCTGTTTGTGTCCAAGCTGGAGGCGGAGGCGGAGGTAACGACGGTGATGCTTGCACCGACGACCCTGACTGTACTGGAACTGGATCTGTATGCCTTGACAGTGGTGTCTGTGGTCCGGACCCCGATGCAGGCACAACTGCCTGCGACACTGCAGATGACTGCACAGCAAATGCTGCTCTCTGCCTTGACGGCCTTCTAAACATCTGTGTTTGCTTGAACGGTGTTTGCGCCCAAGCCGGAGGTGGTGGTGGAGGCAACGACGGCGATGCTTGTACTGACGACACTGACTGCACTGGGACTGGATCAGAGTGTCTCTCTGGAACATGTGGTCAGCCCGGAGGAGGAACCACAGCTTGCAACACGGCAGCCGACTGTACTGTCAATGCCAATCTTTGTGTTGTTGAGGGTCTCAACTTTTGCGTCTGCCTGGATGCCATCTGTGTTGTTGGAGCCGGCAACGGGGGCACAGGTAATTCTTGCGCGGTAGACGCAGACTGTACTACTCCAGAGGACGAATGCAACAACGGCGTCTGCGGTCCCCCAGGCGGCGGTGGCCCCGATGCGTGCGTTGACGCAAACGACTGCCTCCTCAGCGTCAACCCCCTCTGCGCTCTAGGTCTCTGCGTCTGCGTAGACGCCGTCTGCCAAACCAGCCCCAACGTCGATGAGTGTCCAGGTAACGACGACTGCAGCGCAGGTGCCACTTGTGACAACGGCGTTTGTGTAGACGATACAGAATGTACAGGTGCAGCTGACTGCCTTGCAAACCTGGATTTGTGTGTTCTGCCAGGCGTTTGTGCCTGTGTCAATGGTGTCTGTGGACTTGTTGGCAATGGACCTACACCGGAGTGTACGGCAGCTGCGGATTGCAGGACATTGGCTAGATGTCGCTTGGGATTATGCCTTTGCGTTGCTGGACAGTGTGTCCTTGGATAGAGGAGAATTTGGGTAATGGTTTGACTTCTTGTATGTATTTTGGTGGTTATGGGTTTATGATCATGGCGACTTACGGCCTATAATTGTGGTTTAATGGAATGACTGTTCTCCTAAAACTCTCATTTAACATCGTCTCGACTTATTATGCTTCTATCCTGTTGGGTATAACTTGTCGTGGCTTCAACCTACAGTGGGTCAACATCAATGGTCGCGTTCAAGACTATTGCTCCGTGTATTGGTCTCTAATCTCTCAGCTTTAGTGTAGACAGGAGGATGATATATCCGGACTTGGGAAGCTCGTGTACGCATGCCATTGCTGCACATGGAAGGTCTCAGCGGTGGCTTTGATTTCGTTTCCTACGGTGGATCAATTTCGATGGCCATATCATTGCTACAGGCACAATGAATAGTAGATTTGTCAAGCAAAGAACGGCTTCAAAAAAGGCACTCATTGTCGTCACAACCTCGGTTTTATCCTCATGCGCACTTGACTTGAAGCGACGGGAATCTTGAACCAAACACAACACAATTACTGGTCAACTAAAATCTAATATTACTAAAAAGGATGCTTGGGTGTCATGTCGCTGTACTCGTTGCTATGTCTGTTGCGGTACGTGTCGCTGTGCGTGTGGCTAAGCTTGTGCCCAAGCCTATGCCCCCAAGGTCCCTCACCATCACGGAAAACCTCGTCGTACCATTCCGGATAAGGCGCATTGGGATCAACCTTCTTCTTCTTATACTGGCAGATGTTTGAGAACTTCATCTTGTGCAGTCTGTTTTTGGCCGACTTCTTCATCTCTCGCGGATACATACTCTCATGTTCTGCGCTGACACCCCAGTATCTGATACGGCCACCATCGTCTAGAACAGTCGCTAGAGGGTCCTCAGGGTCACCAGTGGACTTCATGCGCTTGTGGAGGAGCGTGCGTAGGTGTTGATGGTACCATGGCTTATCCCACCATGTTGATCGATGCTTCTTGAGGGGGCCGACACCGTTGTGGTGGAGAATGACGGGGACGGACTCAGTGAAGAAGTCGGCGTAGAGAGACATGTTGGTCCAGTTGGATCCCGGCACGATGTCTGCTAGAGGGTTTGGTGCTGAAAGGATATCCTCAGGTAAACCTTGTAGTCGAACTGGCTGGATGTCCCGCTGCTTGGAGTACTCATCGATCTCCGACTGGTTACCCAACTTGACAAAAGCACCGTTGTCCCGTCCGTGAACATCCTGCGCCCATTGAGTCTGGACTGATAGTTCTTGGGCGTAATCGAGACCAATGTGATACTCCAGCTTGTCATCCATTAAGTCGGCCATTGCTTGTTTCGGTACCTTATTCGCCCTCCGCCACTTTCGGAACATCTCCTGCTCGACAATGACTTCAGCGGCGAGAGACTGCTCACTTCGCATCTTGATTCCTCGTCCAATGCCGTTCTCCATTGTGAAATAGGCGCGACGGAATAAGCGTCTAAGATCGCCAGCAGGACCGATGTAGACACCTCCGTTGATCCATCGCGGTCTATAATAGTTCCACGTCTCGTTCTTGTCGGTTTCGGGCCCGTAAAGATCCTTGCGCAGCGGGCTCTGAGGCCATTTGTCGCATCGAATCTTGTAACCCATTTTCTCAAGCTTGGGGTCGCATCGTTTGCCAGATGCTGCAATGATAGTCTGCTTCATCGGCATCTTCCCAGTCCTTTTCTTATTCCACATCTCCTGTAGCCTGTCGTTGGCCTCTTTGTTGAGCCTATGGTATCGCTCAAGCATTACCTGTGCAGGCAGCTGGAACCAAACGTCGTAGGCATCGACAAGAAGGACGATATCGTCTTCTTCCAAACGTTCGGATGGGTGTGCGTTCGGGTGCATGACTGCGTCAAGGTAGTCAACAAAGCCAGGCACCTTTGGCAAGTTCTTACCACCTCTCCATTTTGAAATGGGACGATGGTCAACTCCCCAGTTGATGATAACGGGACTTGGGTAGCCGAGGGCGAGGGCGCTGCCGATTGTTTTGCACAAATCGGGGCTTGGGTTGTTGGCGGGTATGACAAGGGCGAACCGTCGGTCTGCGTCGCGCGTGGATGTAGTGGTAGTCTGAGGTTGCCAGCTCCAAGTGTCTGAAGGAAAGAGGAGAAAAGAAACCCAACCGAAGACGATCAAGCTGACTATTGCAATAGGGACCCTGTGTGGCCTCAAGTCTTTCATGAGAAGAGACATGATGCAAGCTGATACTCTTTTGAGTAGCAGGAGCGGAGTATCCAAGGGTGTGCGCAGAGTTGTTGTTCCCGCAAGGCCTTATACCTTCTGACATGAACATGCGCAGGGGCAAAGTAACACGTAATTTTTACTACGAGGCAAGGGCAATTGTCAGGATTCCAATGAGAACCTCCTATTCCTTGTGGCGTCCTACCAGATATTCAGGTCCTGATATTAAAGGCGATTAGTGCGAGTCGTCTTGCAGATAGTCTCAGAAAATTGGGAAGCTCATTCACCGGGATGGCTTCAATCATGCAAGGGCGCTCACTCGGAGCCCACCCATTGGACAAAAGTTCAGAAATTATTAATTGTGGCCCAAGGGTGCTCGACATCTCACACATTAGAAGTCTGTTGATCTTTAATTGGATCTTATTAGCTTTCGCCCGACTTCAGGGAGAATTAGGTATGTATAACATGGCCAACAATTTATTCGAGCCTTCGAGGGGCAGATCAGTCGGCGACCCTCGACCTGCGCCGAAATCAGGGATGGGTTTTTCGCCATGCTACGTGCGGGCAATTGATCCTCGCAATTTGAGATTCATGCCGAGCCAAAACACAAAGGCTTTATCGTCCTTTTGCAATTCACGTGTCCTGCATATTTAATTATTAACCGTGCAATGGGAGCCTTCTAAAGCTTCAAACAGCAGTCAACCCCCCAAATTCAGTCAACATCGACTCCGCATCCTTCGCATCATTGCAAGCCGTAGGCGGTACATTGACGACAGCCGAAGCCTCGGCGAGTGCAGCAGAAGAGTCTGCTGTGAGTGAAATAGTCTCGATCCTCAGAACAATTGTCGTGATACCTTGAAGAAACGCGGTGTTGCGTCGGACAATTGTTGCGGTGGACTCTAATTGAGTCGTGGCGACGGGCGGTAGGGAATGAAGCTGGTAGGGGCAAACTTTAGTGCTTCTAGGCTTACATTTTCCAGCATTCACAGCGCTAGAGCCTACCGGAGGGAATCGCCGAGGTGGTACCTAGCTTTGAAGGAGTGATAGCGTAGTATAGACCGGCGAATGAACAAAACATGGAGAATAAATATCGCGACAGCAATCATTTCCGACGACGATTTTATTCATTTCCTGTTCATATTTGCTGTTTTTTCTTTTGTTCTTTTTTTTTGTTTTTTTGCAAAGCAAGCTTCTTAGTTGAGTTAAGCAGCTGGAACCAGAGCGTTTTGCCAATTTTGAACAACCTAGCCACGTTTTAGAAATCTGGTCGGGGCTTCGCCACAGAACGATGGACAGCCACAGTTGACGAACGGTGCTAGTGCTCCTAACATTTCACCACACAGACTCAGTGCAACGAAGATAGTAAGCGTATCACGTCACCTAACCTAGACTTGACTCGAGTTACAGCTGGATATTTTTTTAATGATAAAAACCTTCATTCTGCTGCGACGAAATTGAACAAGAGAATACAAAAAGAAAAAAAAAGAAAACTCTTAGAAGTGTCTTGTTTTGCCCGACAGATGTCCCGGCTTCCTGGCATTTACGGACGTTTCGTGTTTTACACAAGAAGTCAAACAATTACCTTGAGACATATGTTCAGGTCACATGAATCCGGTAGATCTTCGGGTCACGGAGATAAGCATACTAACCAATCAGACTGGCTCTTCAGAACTTGATGGACTAAAAATGATCTAAGCTGTATCTGACTTAGCGTGTCCCTTATCTCTTATCATAGGTGCCATGATGAAGGAAGCGCACCAAGGTCACCCTTGACAGTTCGGGTGAGTTGCAATCCGCATTCATAATGAAAACGGGCGCTGACAACCATAAACGGAAGCTTAACCTTAAGGTATTCATTATCGTCATTATTTGTTCTTACAGGATGCTTTTGTATTAGTCTTGACTTTAAATACCGGTATTTCGGCCGCTTGATGGACAAACATAAATCCCACAGCATCAACCTCAATGACAGGAATTGATCGACAACATCTATTACTGTGCTGGTGGTAACTGCCTGCCCCATGTCAGGGCTGCTTATAACTGTTAAAAAAAACGTGTTCTTTGTTGGACCTCAGCAGCATTCATTCTTATGGGAGAAGTCACTATCACAGTGTCAACAGACAATTTATGCGACCCAACCCAGCGAACGTGTCAACTGCCGGAATCTGAGGCCTAGAACGGCTGTTGTAATGCTCCAAAAAGGGTCTGGACACTCTGCATTAGTTCAGTAATCTCACTCTTGAGTCATAATTCCCAAAGCAGTAAAGTCAGGGCATTGGAATGCAGGACCGTTATCGATGGGCTTCTGGCCACAGGTCATTCGCTCTTCTTTCCATTTGGCTTTCTGCAAGGTACGAAACCACCAACCAGCGAAATTGAACCCCATGGGACGATGTGATGGCGCATTGGAAAACTTGGTCGCGGACCTTGGCACCATACCAGAACAGTTCTACTACCACTAAGGCAGATATAATGTAGATCCAGGCTCTGGTCCGATGGCTTACGGGCTGATCTCAAACGTGACGTCTTTGGAAATCCAGGTTTGCTTATGTGCCAAGATCCCCTCTGTGTCTAGGCGTTCTGTTTTTAGTTTTCTTGGTATTTGCTAACGGAGAATATTTGTTTTACGTTTCCCCCAAGACACCCTAACTTACGAGACACAATGATGTTACCACATCGTGACAAATGGGACGTTCACTACGCCAACATGAACGTTGATGAAATGGTATACATCGGGAGGGACGTGTTTGTCATTGTATGTGTTTCACAGCACTGTCTCGCTCATCACTAACTGTACAGGTCGCCTCAACGCTTTCACTCTACAATGCCATCGAGCTTCTCACTCTCATCTTCTTGACTTTCAAACGACGAGCCGGCCTTTACTTCTGGAGTATACTGTTCGCGTCATTCGGCATTTTACCGTATTGCTTGGGATGGTTGATAACTTACTTCGACTTGACACACGACTATGTGGGCATGATTATTGAGACCGTCGGCTGGGTTCTTGTGATATCGGGCCAATCTATTGTTTTGTACTCCCGTCTGCACCTAATTCTCACCGATGTCTTCATATTGCGTACAGTACTGACTGTGATTATCATCAACGGTCTAATCTGGGTACGTCGATCATGCTGTTACACAAACCATTACAACTAATACTCATCAAGCACACCACTATGACGGTGTTACTCTTTGGATCAGAATACAGCCCGAGAGAAAACAGGCGCGGCTTCAATAATGTCTTCAACATAGCAGAAAAGATCTCGATGAGCTGCTTCTACTTACAAGAAATAGCTATTTCGGGTTTGTACTTGTGGAAATCGATGGATATCCTCAAGACGGCATTTGGCAACACACGAACCATGCTATACAGGCTTTTCGCCATCAGCATAGCCATCGTGATAATGGATATCGCAATGGTCATCATCGAACTAATGGACTTTTACGTATGGGAGCATGGTGTCAAACTCGTCACATACTCGATCAAACTCAAGCTCGAGTTTGCCGTGTTAGGCGAGCTCATCGAATTTGTCCGAAATCGCAGTGGGACACGGTCCCGTCCGACGAAACCATCGCAAGACCAAAGTACCCTTGTCCCACTGTCTTCGATGCACAGAGGCAACACGAAGGCGACGGTGGACATGCCGGACCGCATTTACAGTGGCGATACACATACGAACACGACTATCGCTGCTACACCTGTGAGGCCCGAGAGGCCCGAGAGGCCTGAAAACACGGCTCCTGACAGGATACATGTTGTTCGGGAGGTTGACGTGGAGAGTTTGATGGCATATTCTAGGAATGAAGGGAGCAGGGAGGAGTTATTTCGCATGCAGGACCAGCTGCCGCCAGAGCTGATGCCTAGAGCATTTTGATTGATTTACTCCATTTCAGAATGCAGGACTGTCTTTAGAAAGTAATAGTAAAAGAAATATAGATCAATGAAACTCATATCATTGGACAAGTATGACTCCCTATTATCTGAGTGCGACGCATCCTCGACAAGTCCTGTGAATGTGACCAGCGGGACAAAGGTCCTGGAGTCTAGGAAAGCTGCATTCGCAAGCGAAAGTAAGGCTGCAATTGTTGCCCAACATTTTTGTGCTACGCAACACCGAAACAGACCAGTGTACCTGGTGATATAATGACCTTCAAGATCAAGGCATCCATTGTGTGTGAATGCCTTTTCCTTTCTTGATAGTGTGATATTTGGTATTGGATGCCTGCCTAGCTACTCTGGCAAATCCAACATTACTTGCAACCGCGCTGTATCTACGTTCTTATTCTCTTTGCAGGACGACAGTATATACAGGCCAGGTGCGAAGGCTATCACAACCGACTCAAAACTCACTGAAACAGCTTCCTGACTCATTCGCCGCAATGGAACCTGTCTCGTTGTTGATCGGTATCGTGCCACTGTGTGCCCAACTAGCCAAAACGACGACAACCATTAACAACTTGATCTCATCATACAAGTCTGCGGCACGAGAGCTGGAGGCACTGGCGAATACTCTTACCGATGTGGCGAACGTTTGCGAATCACTAGGAGATATCCTCTGCACCACTGACACATCCGACTACCATCCAAGTGAAGCACGGCTTTTCGCTGCACTGCATGGAAGGATTCAGGAGTGTCATGACAGATTGACAGATATTCAAGATATCATTCAAATTGTGAATGGGAAACGGAGAGGACCATTCAGAAATGAAGGCTTCTTGTTCTTGCAGTTTAAAGATAAGATCTCATCCTGCACCAAGAGGTTAGACAAATCTCTCTCAAGCCTCAATCTTGTTTTGACGACAAGCAATTTGTAAGCATCTATTTCTTGTATTCATAAACCACCGGACTCATTTCCTACTAGTATTCGTTTACTCCAGCCGCCTAGGATGGAAGTCACCATTCTTGAGGAAACAATCTCGCCTAGTCGCTCAAGTGCTGTCATTGCGCCTGATCGAGCTTCAATTTCTGGGTATATCGATACAAGCCCCATCTCTACGGACGTCTCTCGGAAATCGACACCCGAAACAACATGCGTTATGAATCGCTGGGAACAATCCCTTTTGGGATTGGCGTTCATCGCAAAGATCACAATGCAGAAGAAGACGGCGAACATCCATGGCTTAGGACCCTCTATAATCGAAGATTATTCGACTTTCACTGTAGGGTCACCATTCTCCAGTCGTTCTATTAAGGTTTGTATCACGCAGGCCTGCTTTTCGCCATTATATATTACGTTACAGGTACCATGCGTGATTCCAGTCGAACACGGGTCAAGTAGCCTTGGCGAACGGATCCGGAACGCATATCTCGACGACGACCTAGAAGAGATTCGGCAATTACTCGTCCAACGCGTTATAACACCTACAACATTACTTGGCTGGAACGGCAATTGCACTGATACCGGATACACTATATTAGGAGTGAGTGTCCAGTATGGTTTTAATCTGCCATTAATTGACATCAGCTCAGTTAGCAGCAGCATTAACAGCGCCACGTATCCTAGCATTTGCGAGGTCGCAAACGACTATGGTAGAGGAAAGGTACGATTTGCGAGGGAGTAAGAGCGACCGCGCATTATGTCTGCTGACAGTCACAGAAAGCAATTTCCTGACGTTCCGGGCGTATTCAAATACATACAGGAATCATCTGACTTGCAATGTACTGTCGACTACATCAATATGCGGAAGAATGGGATGAGTCCAGATGAACTAGACTCTGTACTGTTTGGAGTTCGAACCTGTGGTCAACTAAAAGCTTGCATAGATGCGTATTTAATCTGGTCCCCACCAGCACGAGGTCGTTTTTACAAGGTCTTGGGGAGAAATGTGCTTAAAGCATTCTCCAAACGGCATCTCTTGGAGCATGATGCGGAAGATTGGGCGTCATTCATCTCAGAGCATATTGCACGAGGTCTCGATATATGCAGTGATATTCACAGCCACCTTGGTGATGATGCCAGTACTTTGACTGCGATTCTTCGTGTCCCGGCCTGTTCAGATGTAGCTGTTAGCAATTTGCACCTATGGCTCGATGTACTAGAGCTAGCAGGAGTCGAAATTGAACAGTACCTGAACATCGAAACTCCGCGATGCGTTGCTACTTGGGGACCGTCAGCAAAACATCATACGCGATTGTGTCGCTACGACGTGTCGTTGATCAACCGGGTCTTGAAGTTGCAACACTCCAGAGGCCGGCTCATCCCGTACTGGCGACAAGAGATCGATAGCACATGTCCGATTCGAGAACTCTTGATAGAGTTTCCGCGATTTTTACATGTTGAAACCACGGATACCTGCGCCGACCCGGAGGATACTGTGCGGCTACGTCGAGCTTGGAAGGCTGGAGAGAACGTAAAATTGGTTTACCCCGAAAACATATCATGGCCCGTTGCGCCAGAAATGGCAGACGAACGTAAATCGACCTACCCCAAGCTTCCACTGGGCATATCCGTGGAGTGTGCAAAGGCAATGAAATGGTTGGATGGTGAATATCATCGGAGGGAAAGGCGTTGGGGACGCAAATTGGAACGAAAGATGTTGAAAGGCACCAGAAAGAGGAAGTCTCATGGAAAGGTCGTGCTGCCTGGCTCCTGGGTAGATTGAAATGATGGTTGGTCATTAGCGACATCATAATTGTACTGAGACTATTGAACACTGGATTCGCTGAGGGTATCGAATTTATACGTTGAAAGGTGGATAAAGAAAACGGAAGTCGTTCAGAAATCAGTACGGTTAAGGAACCGCTTATTTTAATGTCATGTAAATGCTGGGAGTGATTTATCAATAAATGATACCATCATCATGCCTCTTGACTCGAGATACCCTAGAAGGAAGACACAATATGATTGGTGGATGGCGACGCGTCTATCACGCTAAGCCTCTCACGTCATCATGCCCGGCATAATCTCATGTGGCTCCCTCATCTTACATCCAATCATCCAACTACCCCTGATCCGAGATGGGCATCAACAGGCCAAGAACATGGTCGCAAAACGTGACCTTCGAGATGACATATCAGAAGACCAAGACGGCACTATCACATCCCTCATCGAGATCCAGAAATGTCGGATTCCCCAGCAGAAAATGATCTGGATTGTCGAGAACCTTGAATGTCTTGGTAGACGAAAGTCCAAGAAGAGGAAGATTGACGCTGATGAGGATGAGACGCCAGAGAGGCCTTATTGGTTTCGGAAAAATCTGAATGGCTTTTCTGATAGCAATTTTGTTGCGTTGTCGTATACCTGGGATGCCTCTGAATATGAGACGCAAAATCACAAAGCGGATGGGCATCTGATCGAAACAAGGGATGGCGAGGATGCTTGGCGCTCATCAGTCCGCAACTCCATTCTTGAGAGGATCACAAAGTATATGCAATGTCACGATGTGCCTTTGTTATGGATCGATCGACACAGTATTCCCCAGAAGAAATGCAAACAACCAGCATGCACGCACGAAGAATGCAAACAGAAGAGACATGCCCTTGATGCCATGGACTGGGTTTACTCACTCAGCGATCACCCTGTCGCTTTACTTGGTCGACCGATTCAAAGCGAGGATGAAATGGCCACTCTGTCAGCTATTCTGAGAGGTGCACTTGTCAAATACCACGACGGTGGATTCGCTCTGTCCAAAAATGCACAATACGACCAGGCGAAGAAGATGCTAAATCTTTTATACGAAATCACCAGCGACAAGTGGTGGACCAGGGCGTGGACGTTCCAGGAGAATTATCGAGCTGGCCTCAAGATGACACTTCTGATCCATCACGATCCAGACCTTGAAGCTGCGAAGAGGTCTATGCTCAGTGGGAAGAAGCCAATGTTTGGCGTGGTCCCTGGCGAGCTCAGCGTTCAATCCGTCAAGTTCTCAGAGAGCGCGACAAAATTCTGTCTTGCCTTTCGGCGGCATGCTTTTGGAACAAACGAGGATGATGAAAAAATTACTCATATTCTAAAAACTGCTGGAAGATACAAGATTCTCCTAGCGCCGTCAACCTCCATGTCCGGGACCATCATTTCGGATGTGCAGTGGAGAGGTGTAACTGAACCGTGGGATCGCCTGGCTATTATTGCCAATTGCTGCCAGTATGCGACAAGGCTGGATGCAACGAGATTGCAACAGAAAGATGAAGACGGACCGAGCCTTGACCTATCAGTATTGGCATTGCGTCTGTTGAATGGGGAGATCCTTAACAACGACGAGGTTTACGTACCTAAGGGAACTGTCATAGAACAGACTAATGACTTGTTTTTCGACGATTTTAAGGCACCTGATGGCGAGAGGCGATTGACATACAATAAAAGCTGTCGCTTCGTTGACGTCGATTTCACGAAGTCGGGTATCAAGACAAGAGGTCACCTGTGGAGGCTTCGGGAAACACTGCGAGCACCTCGGTCGTCGCCACGGCGATCACAACCAAGCCAGCGAGGCGAACAGCAACTCTCGGAGTACCAACGGACACGCATACGGCAGCTCACTGAACTAGTCAAGGCTCAATATATCGGTAAGAATGCTGATATTGTTGAGGATATGAAGGAGTTCCTCAAAGAGGACGCCTTCGTGGTTGATGACGAAGAATCCTTCAGTCTGCGATATCGCCGGCTGATGGCGAAGGAAGTCGTTAGAGCTATGGATTCAGACCAGAGCTTATCTTTAGGATATCTCTGTGATTCAGCTGGGGAGCCAACGACAGCCCGAGGGATTTTCATCCACGATCGTGGTACCGATGCTGGTGAACTTCTGAGTCAACAAGATGACTGTCCTGCGTATGTCTTTACCTCATTATGGTCTGACACTCGTGAAGATGAGGAATACTTGGCGAATGAGCTAGACCATCATGTGTCACTTGGTGTTCGGCTCTCTGAAGATAGCCACGAAGAGCCAGTATGGTTGTATACACAGGAGTGGGTGCTGGGATTATGTTTCTTTACAAGTGTTCCCACCTATGATGTGGTATTTCCCTGGCCTCAGGTCATGACGGGAGAACGTTCTTAAAAACATGTTTGGGAACTTGTGGGGTAGAAAGATAAGTGTAATATTATTGTACTATCATGGAATGAACAAATAGCAGCAATTGTAATTAAGGCGTTTGCGTTTGCCCTGGTCAAATATGCTGCATCGGTTTGTGTACATGGAAAATTACATGATTATAGGACATAGCGGAAGTGAGGGTTCTGTAGACAAAGTTAGCTTGACACCCTGGAGGAACTTTGGCAAAACTTACCTCAAAGTCAGTCAAATCGCCTCCATCCGTCTCTGTAGGATCATCATTGTTGACTCCCACGGCCGCCGCAGCAGCATCTCGGCGTGCGTTTCTCCTAACCAACAGAACTCGAAGCATAATCGCAACCATCATCTGGGCGACGGAGCAGCCCAAAATGAAGATACATCCAGTTTGATACAAAGGAGCCTCCTCGCCGAGGAAGGCGTGGGGACCAATAACATTACCAACGCAGTAAGCAATGAATACCATTGCCGACGCTGTCATTCGCTTGGTATAACCACCAAGGTTGCTAGCAGGCATCTGCATCGCCAGAACCAATGAACAGACGAATGCGCCAACGATGTAATAGCCGAAGAGAACGCCAATCTTGTGATGTTCGCGATCCATCTTCCAGAGAAGGGAAATTCCGATGATAGTAGGAATGAGATAGACTGCCATAATAATAGTGCGGATATTCTTGATTTTCGAGGCGAGGAAAGTTCCAGATAAAATCCAGACGACTTGGAACGCGCCCATAGGGATACCCAAGGCAACGGTTTGAAGAGGATCCTTGACGACACCCTTGATGATGAGCTTGCCGAAGTTGGCGACGCCTCCGTTCATGCACTCGTTGAGGAGCATAAACAGGACGAGAAGCCAAACTTGGGGGTCGATGAAAGCTTCCCGGATCTGGTACCATTTGATCGTCTTGTTGAGAACACCTGTTCGTGCAAGACGACCACGACCGATAAGAAGGGCTCGTTCCTCGAGGGTGAATTGACGCGCTGTCATGATGCTGTCGGGAAGGAAGAAGAGTAGGACAAAGCCCCAGACGACGGTCATGCCACCACAAGTCATGAAGACGGCCTTCCAGACAGGGAAGTTCTTGATCTGGCCAATACCGTATGTGAGAAGCCCACCGAGCTGTCCTCAATTAGCAACGTCAATAATTTGGATGAAAAGGCTCACCATAGCCCCGACACCATTGCAACAGTAGAAGATGCCGGCTCTGAAAGGCTGCTGTTCTCGCACATACCACATAGAAACAATCATCATAAAACAAGTGGTGATCGGTGCCTCGAATACACCCAAAAAGAATCTACAAGTTGCCAAAGATCCGAAATTATTTCCCGCCGCTGTCAACATCAACACAGCTCCCCACGCAAGAACACATCCCGAAACAACCTTTGCCATCAACGTCTTCTGCGCAAGGAACAACCAAGGGTACTCAGCCGCCATGTACGCAAAGTAGAAGATACTAGCGAACCAACTATACTGTTCCGACGAAATGCCCGTGTCTGTAAACAAGTCAAAGACAGCTGCGTAGGAGAGCGCGTTCTTGTCGATGTATTGGAGCATGTAGGTTCCACATAGTAGCGGCAGGAGTAGCATGTCGACTTTACGGATGACACGTTTGTTGAGAGCTTTGTCGTTTAGGAGCTCTGCTATGTACTCGTGTGTGAAGTTGTGCTCGCGGAGGAACGATTCCGTCGCGTCGAGGTCGACGGTTTCGCCTTGTGTCAGGGAGTTGAGCTTTTGCATGGCGATGTTCTCTTCTGCCTCCTTTGCCTCGAAAGAGGTCTTTTTGTCTGTCGCAAGGTTTGGAGACATGGTGCTGGATTGGCGAGGCGCAAGACTCGAGACGGCCTGTGATTGATGGTGAAGATGGATCACTGGAGGCCCAGGTTCAAGGTGGGACTATGGAAGTCTATAGCAGGCTTCAAGGGCCTGGGAACTCTTAAGAAGGTTATGACCATGAGCAGCCAGCAAGTTTAAACGAGTATCTAATGGTATGCCTAACTCAATTAAGCATTTTTAACAGTCGCTGAGCGATCTACAGGCCGTTTAACCGTTCTCATTCCGCCCAATCTACGATAGGTTAAACCTTCGGAGTCAAGACTCTCCATATCAGCAAGTCTATCAATTTATCTCCAGTCCAAGTCCAAACGAAGGTGTTCTCACACGAATCGTATAACTCGATTGACCAATGGGATCATCTGCATCACCAAGTCTGTGGAGTTCTCCGATACTCGGGTGCCAAATCTAACATCCGGAGCGATTGGTACGCGGGGTAAAAGCGACTTGGCCGATCTAGCTATCGACTTATCATTGATGTTCGTTATTTGTTTCCTAGAAGGGAAAAAGATAGGGCGCCAGTGACAGTTCATTGATTCCGCTTTTCGGAGCCGGATCCGTTTGTATGCGGAGACCTTTCTGGATGCCGATTGACGTGAGACATCGCTAAACCTCGCAGACGTTGCTTTAATATTGGCCTTCATCAGCCACTCAATCAGTTGATTGCTGCGATACCCATTTGACACACTCACATATTATTTATTCACATCACAATGGGCAGCAAAGTCTCAGACTCTCTTACCGTCCCCCTTCCCCAGGGAAAGCTCGTCGGCGTCCAGCTGAACGACACCCTGCCCCAACCAGTAGACGCATGGCTCGGCGTCCCCTACGCACTCCCACCAACAGGCGATCGACGCTTCCGCGCCCCTGCCAAAGTCACATCGTCGCCAGACACCATCATCGACGCGTCCAAGTATGGCCCTGCAGGACCTGGCAAGGCACTCCTCCCAGGACCCAAGCTGGACCAGAGCGAGGATTGTCTTACAGCGAACATCTTTCGCAAGGCAGACGGTAAACATGAGAAGCTACCCGTTGCACTTTATATCCATGGCGGTGCATTTAACAGAGGTTCTGCGATGATGCATAAGACAGCATCTATGGTGGCGAATGCTCCGGATGCTTTTATTGCCGTGAGCTTCAACTATCGTATCGGAGCGCTGGGATTCTTGCCTTCAGGACTGAGTGCGAAAGAGGGCGCTCTGAATCTGGGGTTGAAGGATCAGATTCTTATGATGGAGTGGGTGAGGGATAACATCGAGGCTTTTGGTGGTGACCCTAACAATGTCACATTGTTTGGCCTTTCAGCTGGTGCTCATTCGGTAAGTCCTCTTCTCAAGCCCTTGGAGTCAGTTACTAATGTTGAGACAGATTGGTCATCACATCATGCACTACAAGGAGGGTGTTGCACCTCTCTTCTACAAAGCCATCATTGAGTCTGGAGCTCCAACATCACGAGCTGTGAGACCCTACGATGCGCCCATTCACGAAGCCCAGTTCAAGGACTTCATTCGTGAAGCTGGCGTCCCAGAGGACCTCCCAGAAAGTGAAATCTTTTCCTTCCTCCGCAAGCAACCCGAGAAGGTTATCACCGATGCTCAGACCGTCACCTTTGACAAGTACAACCCTTCTCTCCGATGGGCCTTCCAACCCGTTATCGACGGTGAGATCATTGCTCGTCCACCTCTCGAGACATGGAAGCAGGGCAAGTGGCACAAGGTTCCAATCATGACTGGTTTCACCACCAACGAGGGTTCGCTCTATGTTGATAAGACCATGTCCGAATCATCTCAGTTCAGACACTTCTGGGCTGAGCTACTACCCTTGCTTACTCCGGAAGATCTCGATACGATTGAAGAGCTGTACAGAGATCCTGCAAAGTTCGAAGACTCAGAGTATAAAGAGACGAGGAAAGATATGGGCTCTCAGTACAAACGCATGGAAGCGTCATATGCACACTACGCCTATGTCGCCCCTGCACGCCAAACAGCCGAATTGGCATCCCCATCCGTCCCCGTATATCTGTATCACTGGGCTGCCCTCAGTACAGTCAACAACGGTGCTCAGCATGCCGATAACATGCGCTACGAAGTGTGTGATCCCAAGGTCGTGGAAGTGTCGCCAACTCAAAACGATCTGGCTAAGACGTTGAACCATTACGTCACCAGCTTCATCACGAAAGGTGATCCTAATGCTGTTGCGGGCGAGTATCCGGATAGACCTAAGTGGGACGCGTATGATAAGAAGGATCCCATGGTTTTGAGATTTGGTGATGGCAATGAGGAGTTGATTGGTGGTGACGCTGGCAAAACTGCTGTATTTGATAGTGATGAATGGGGTAGGAAGCAGTCTGAGTTTTGGTGGAGTAAGGTTGATATCTCGCAGCAGTAAGACTTTAGTCTAAGACAATACAAACCAAAATTCTATGAACATTAATTTACTTATTTTCTGGACAAATGGGACATCAGTAATGTTGATTATCTGACGTCAGGGACATTTGTCAATCCTGATTTCGTCATCTGTACCCTTTCGTGTCAACGACGCCCTTAAGCTCTGGGTATAAACCAAGGCGCGCATCTGTACGTTCCGGGTTTAAGATCTTCACTACTACACCCTACATCACACTTGGACAAAGAGTAAAACTTCAAGCCTCAGGTCTTGTGCTTTATCATTTTATCATCATGGCCTCTCCAGACCTTACCTCCTTTAAAGCCCTGTCCTTTGACATTTATGGCACACTCATCAACCAAGAGCCTGGTATGATACGAGACCTGCAGCCGATTATTTCTCGTCTTCCAGATGATAGCGAATACAAGCAGGATTCGGTCTTGTTGATGAAGCGACTGGCCAAGCTTTACCAGGCCCTTGAAGTTGATGAACCAACACTACGTTACAATCTCGTTCTTGAACGTACCTTCAAGCAACTCGCTGATGAGCTCCAAGTTAATGTCTCCGAGAGTGAGATAGAAACATTTGGCAACAGTCCAGGAACGTGGGAGCCATTCCCCGATACCGTAGCAGGGATGCAGATCCTCAAGAAACACTACAAACTCATCGCCCTAACAAATATGGACAACGCCAACGCCTCGGAGACTATGAAACGTCTTCAGCCCGCTGCCTTCGACAAAGTTTACACAGCCGAAGCTATCGGCAGTTACAAACCCGCCCATGCGAACTTTAACTATCTTTTTAGTAACGTCAAACACGATCTGCAGGTAGACAGGGACAAAGGGGAACTTCTACACGTAGCGCGAAGTTTGATCGCTGACCATGTCCCCGCAAAGAAACTTGGTTTTAGAAGTGTTTGGATCTGCCGAGGGGGTGATAAGAAGGAGGGATATGGAACAGGTGGTGACTTTGAGGAATTGAAGAATGATGTTGCATTCGAGTGGAAGTTTGAATCAATCGGCAAGTTTGCCGAGGAGGTGGAACGGCAATTCCAGGAGAAGGCAAGTGCTTGAATAGTAGCTGATAATTAATGCTATAGAAGTATTACAATCCCCGCGGTTACATCACGTAGACCCTACAATTTTCACTAATTACTATAAGGCTTACTTGCACTAGCGTAAGCCTCCCCTAAGTTTATATACCCTACAGTAAACTTATACCCTAAACTTACTTTAGATATTATAAGCCTTTTAACTA
>QHHH01000059.1:0-139520 GCA_004367485.1 Fusarium citri
ACCTACCTACCTACCTACCTAATTTAGTGGAGATGGCATCCATAAGTACCTAGGTAGATACCTACCTACTAATGTACCTATGTAGTAATGCTGACCTTTTGAATAATATCACATGCATGCAGTGGGAAATCTTGTGTCTGGAGCTCTCTCTTCAGTTCCATGCCGAGCCTGACTAGTCAATTACTCACTTATCTCTAAAAGACCATCGCATCGACAAGGGAGTTTTTGATGTCTTCTATTCCAATAGCTCTTGGCCCGAAAGTGTAGAATACCAATTCTATCACCATCACCATGGATCTGACCCATATCGCTCTATCGCCTGCTCCATTTAGTTCCTGAGATGGTCACCAAACACTGGTGAGAAATCTTTAAGATAGCTTTATCAATCTATTCTTCAGCGAGAGTCGGCACAAGTAATTAGTCCAGGTGTTTCTTAAGTACATATTTGTGCTAAATATTTGGTTGAAGGCTTGTCTAAAAACATTACAATTAAAAGAATATCCTTTCACACAATGCGAGCACGTAGTTATAAACATGAATGGGTGTGTTGGTCTCAGTGTTACACCCTCCCATAGACGGGTCAGCTGAAGAATAAGGTCAGTCTCCCTCCCTAATCATAACAGCTATCACAACTTTCTGGCCCTTCCTTTACCCTGTCAGATGAGTTGCTTTGATAGATATACAGGTAAACTTCATCTCGACAAGGAACTGAGGCCTTCGACTCGGATAGGTTTCATATACAACCAACCCATGGGCTTGACAGTAACAATCTGTTGTACCTGGAGGAGCTCTTCTCATGATCTGAGGAAACAGCTTGGTGGATCCAATACGAATCCAAGGCTCGAATTCCATGTGATTTATTCTGGTGTTCCCTGCGAACCTTGGCCAAGGACCATCTACCTCATGCTTCCCTCTGCCTCTCTCATCTGCTTCTTATGGATAGGCGTTTCATTTAGCCCCCGGCTAACAGAGCTTCAGACTACGGAACAGCCGTTTCGGCGGTGTATGATATCTCTTCACTGGGAACTGTTATATCACCTACATTGTCAATCTGCCAAAGGGGGACTTACGGGCTGAGAGTTGACGAGGTAGAAGTCGACTTGAATCTGGCTTGCAAACTAATGCATGCAAAGATAGCATATGCTCAAAGGGTAGTTTTTGTAAGCACCTAGGCACTTGGTATTCTTCTTGCCCAATGTAAGTATTTAATGGTTGAGAATAAGAAGAGTCTGTATCGAGAGAAGCTCTTAGGAGAAGGCTGCCGAAGGTGCAAAGAGCTTACTTATCAAGCAAACAAACAATAAGAAATAGAAGGAACAATATTAGATAATAGCTTAATTCCTTACCCACCGCATATTGAAGACAATAAGAGGAAATCGGGTACGGCCATTAATTTGCGGGCTGCCAGTTGCTGCTGCCTGAGGAGCCAGGTGCTTGACACTGGCTGCCAGCCGTCAAAGTTGCTTCCGCAAGTAGCTTCCTCAAAATTAAGACCATTCGTGACGCAATGCCGTCTCTTTAACTCTCATCTCAATTCCATTCTCATTTTTCCGCATCGACTTCTCTTAAGTACTTCAACCTCACTTCCTCCAGCATCGCGAACAACTTCAACCCCGACCCTCCTATACAAGGAGAACTCGAGAGCTACACACCTCAGCACAATAAAAGCTGTTCCCGGTGTAGTTATCCAAGCTCTGCCGGTCTTCTCAAGACTTCAAATGCGCCTGAAAGAGCATCATGTTCTACAGTCACGAGAGTAAATAACACTATAGGCTCGAATTTCTCTCCAGCAAGCTAACATGAAACTCAGTTCTCAGCAACACCCAATATGGTGTTGCTACCATCTGGTACGTCTCAAACACTGAATATCTCCTAAAGCCTTCACTTATACATTCAACTAGGCTCGTCGCTACTGTAGGAAAGAGCAGCCAGAAACGGCTGACCCGCAAGGCAATCCAAGGCGTCGACGTCCCAAAGGCATGCGAGACAATCATTGATCCGGGAGCTCCTTTAGCTCTACGTCTTCAAGGAAATCTCCTTTATGGAGTCTCTCGCGTGTATTCTCAGCAATGTCATTATGTTCTTTCAGATGCTGAAAAGACACAATCCAATATGATGACATTCTTTCGTGCCATGAACACAAATGAAACGGATCCAAGAGCTGGCAAGGCAAAGTAAGTGAAAAGAAAAGGCTCTTTGTTGGACTATATCTTTCTTTGTGACTAACATTTCACTCTTTCAAGGCGATATCAAATCACTCTTCAGGACGACCCGTCCTTTGATCCTTTGTCAACTGTGCCAAAACTAGACCTTTTGGCCAGTGTTGACGACTTAGTTTTCCTTTCAACTCAATTGTCGACACAACATAATGTCTCTCAGATGACCCCCTTGACCCAAGGTACCAGTTCTTCTGGTCGCGGAAATTCACTGTTGAACTTCGACATCCCACAATCTTCTCACTCCGGTCGGAGCTATCGCCTTCCAACCGACCTCGACCACGATTCTCCTTTCGCGAAGCCTCTTTATACACAAGAACCTCTGGAAGAATTCAACCCTCTTGGTGAAGACATGGCAAACATGCCAGGCCTCGATCTTAATTTCGATGCTGATGGTAACCTCGTTGATTTTGGCGACCTGGGGTTGGAGCTTCCTGTTCTCCCCGGAACTCCAGCATATCAAGAGCAACTCCAAATTCAAGCCGCCGACGCAGCCAACCTCGACACCAACAAATGGCAAGACGCAGGTGATAACGTAATCATCATGGGGGAGGACCCTCTGCCTGACGCTGAGCCCTTTCCCAGGCGTCCAACTGCTGCAAATCTCACCTCCGAGGCCGAACCGACCTCTGAGTCGACTGAGATTGTGGAAGCTAAAGCACCCTTGCGACGGGGAAAGCCACGCCGGAAACACCAGATGATTGATGGAAGGGATTATGTGACTGCAGCCGAAATTCGAAGCTGGAGTGCAAATTATCTGGACAACATGAAAGCCAATCTCAAGTCACATCGAACAACTTCAACAACTCAAGCCCGCCACAACGCCAAGGCCTTCCTTTTTGACAACGGGCTTGCGGGCGTAGCTAAACCGCCGCTGGGCCCGGGTCATCCCCTAGCTGAAAGGTTTTCCGGCATGTCTCTTCTGGCGCATCTTCAAGGACGAGATCCTGAGCAAGAATCAGACCTTCAATCGCGTGGCCGTCGTCGTACCTCAGCAGAGGCTTTCCCAGATGCGCAAGTCGAAGATCGAAATACCCGCCAGAAGACCGGGGCCCAAAATGATGACGATGAGCTTGGCCGCGGCCTTAACGATGACATAGGTGCGATTATGTTTGGGGAAGACCTTGCCCCTGAGATGGGATTGGACGCGGCGGGAGGCCTGGAAGATCGCCACTCATCTTCGATGGCTCCTTGGAGTCGACCTCCCTCAATTGCACCTGGATCTTCTCTTCGAGGGCACGGGAGTGTACAGAAGAAACATCTTGCCCCGAGTCCATTGCACCGCCGCGGTAGTGCGGTGCTCTCTATTGAGCGCTTCAGCGATGTTCCCGACTTTCCTCACAATTTTGGCGACCTAGCAATGCTACACTCAGACTCGTCAATGGGTGACGAGGGACTTATGGGTGACTTTGGTTTTGCCAATGGTAAAGACACACAAGACTCTGGTGTTATCGATACTTCCGCCCTTGACTTCTTAGGTTACGCTACTACGTGCGCTCGAGAAAAGGGGTACACTCGGTCCCGGGATCGGATTGATCGTCGTTGGATTGATTTCAAGGCACTCACCGCGGAGCTCAACGATCCGACCAGTACAAAAAGGTTTGTTTCAGAGGCGTTCATGCACGTTCTTGTTCTTGCCACTAAGAACGCCATTGCCGTGGAGCAAGAAGGCATCGCGAACAATGAACCTTTTGGTACCATCCGCATCGGTCTCACACTTCCCGAGCAAAACGACGAAATGGCCGATGAGCTGGCCTAGATTTGTTCTGCAAACTGAAGGGGAACATATTCACAGAAACATGGTCTCTATATATGCACCACAGGGATACTCTTGACATGGACGACTTGAGGGGGACATAACTCTACGATTTTAAGCGGTGTTGCCGGGTTCATTTTGATGGGAAACCGGAATCAGTTTTTCTTTCTTCCTTCTTTTTGGAGTCATGGGGATTTTTCGCCGAAGGCAATATGGGGGCAATGGAACAATACATACCTGGGAAATGGGTACAGGTGTACATAGCAATTTCGGAGGGTCAGATAGAGCATCAACTGATATTCAACATGGGACATCGGACATGGGCAATTTGCGATGGAGGCACATCGCTTTCGTTCTCGAGGAAATAAGAGATTAAAATTAAAAATGATTTATTTCAATGCTATCGGTCATCTATTCGTAGAACTCATCATCTGATCCAGGCTCTCGATCTTCAAATACCATGTATTTAAGGGCATCGGCTGATCCAGAGTTGACAAACTCCCAAGCCTCATGGACAGTGTCTAGGATGGAGTCATCGAATGCGAGGCCCTGTGGTGTGGTAGAGAACGTAGCAATGTTTCCGTCAATGCTCAAGGATTTTGATCCGTCGCCCTGTTCGTAGTATAGCTGGTAAATGGGCGAAGCCACGTCTTGACCATTCGGGGCAGCAGACAAAAGGGAGGAAAGGGTTTTCTCTAAAACCATTTTCGCAGACGGGGTACAAACGGTAGTGAGATATATGACAACTGTTTGACTTTCGTTAGCACAACTGTTCCTAAAGGATACCAAGAGAACAATAGTCAAAGAAAAGAAGGTGCATATCAGCTTGTCAGAGATAATGATCGTCATTAGGGTTCAGACAATGTAGATAAGTATTCGGTATGTGAATCATCATAACACCAATAGGAAAAGAAAAAAGAGGGATTTGACTCACATTGTCCAGAGGGACACTCCCCAGTGTCGCTTGAGTGCACCATGGCATAGATTGGGAACTCTGAAGAGCTTTCACCCTCGGAGACCGAGCCTGCTGGGAAGGCGATCACAGCAACCGCGGGTACGGGAGCGCCGTCGGTGGGTATGTCAAAGAGCGATGACATGTCCGACTTTGTCACTGCTGTGAGCCTGCTAATCCGAGGACCATCGGGGTCAGTCGTTTCGGCACCTCGAATTGCCAGTTTGGCCTTGACATCAATATCGTTCGTAAATGAAAGCTCAAGGGGGGATTCGTCTCCGGCGGACTCAGGCCGCTGCAAGTCCTTAATGCCAGAACCTAGCATATAGATTGCACCGCCAACAGCAGCGGCTCGGCAGCCCACTTGAGCTACCTCTGATAGCCCACCCCATTTAGGATAGACTGCAGCAAAGCCAGGACCAAAGACACCCATAGAGGTCAAGTGTCTACTGATTGCAGTCAATCCATCTTTGACTGATATCTTGCCATCGTGGCTCAGAGTCAGTGTGACGATGTAGGACTGCAGAGCCGCATCAAGTTTGAACTCGGAAGCCAAAAACTGTGCCAGCTCCTCATCAGCATGTGGCTGCCACGTATCGATTTGAGGTTCGGAATTGAAATCAAGCACAAACTTGAGGAACTTCATCAAGGACCGCTTGGACCGGGCTGGAATGGACTTGTCGGAGAAAACATCTTCGCGGGTCGAGGGTATCCGACTGAGCGTGGGTACAGTCGTCGAATCCTGAGAGGGCCGATAGATGTAGAAAGAGCCAACAGCAAGGAACTCGATTTGGCGGAACGCTTTCGAATCGACGAGCTGGGTGACCAGCTTTGAGCGTGAGTGTATCAGCTGGGGCGCAAGAGCCAAGCTGTAGGCCCGCGCCGAACCCAAGGCATCTTCATCTCGCTTCGCTTCCGCTGCAGAGAACAAGCGAGAGGCATCAGCAGATCGGTTCTTCTCCGCCCATTCATCAGCCTCTTGGAGACTGAAAGCGGCTTCGCTACCGCCATAAAAGGGGTTGGGATCGACATGAAGTATGTTTTTGCCTGAACGCGACAAAGCTCTTCAACAAGGAAGGCTGGGTCAGTCCGACCGAGGCGACATCTCGACGATGGAATCCAAAGCTTACAGGGCGAGGAGGGACTGTTGTAGCCCAGTGCCGCTGATCACTACATCCCACAGGGTGTCTGAGAGGGATTCCATGGTTGAGGTAGAGATTGTTAGGGAGGGAGGAAGGAAAAAGAAGAGAAACTGATCTGCCTTTTTATGATGCGCGAAGATGAAGAATATTTCAGGTGGGGCAGGGTTGCTAAGCAGCTGGGGCCATGGATGGTAAATAATGGAAATCGTATGGTCCGTGCGTGGAGGCTGGTAGTAATGAAAAGGATTGGCCGATATTTTCCTCTCTTCTTCTTCTTTTTTCCTCATCATCCGCTCAGCCCTTTACGCAATATCTACCTCTCCTGGCGGAATATTGCTGCGGCGTGGTAGTTTCATTACTATTCACTTTATGAGTGGTAGAGCAAATTGTCTTCCGGTATCTCCTGCCCTAGAATAAAGTCTGAAAGGGTGGGTCGAATGGTATTGACACATTTCTTCTCCAATGCATGACATGACACTGTAGTAAAATCATAGCATGAAACAATGGTTCAGGTATCTGTCTATTTATTGGGGTATCATTAAACTATGATTGCGCGATGGCGGCACTGAATTGTTCCCATCGCTTAGTAGCCCAGCCCAGGAATTGCTCTGATGTGAGGAACTGGGGAGTCAAGGCCGTTCCTCCATGCTTTGAGAGGGACAAAATCCTGACATTACCATCCTTGCAGTCCACCACAATTGTCACACTCTCGTCGCAGAGTGACTCTTCCAACCTGTCAGGGTCGACGAGCATCCAGAAATCGCCATCGGTGGGTCGGTCGGTTTCTTTGCCAGTGAAAACGACCGCTGTGCAGGCGATTGGGATGCTGTTGATGCTTAGAGACTTGGATTCTTTACGGGAGCAGACGATCATCTCTCTGTCCATATCGAATCGTGCTCCAGGAAGCTTTGTGTCTCGGAGTGCGGCCATGGTGGCAGCCCAAGCAGCGTCAAATGGGTTTCCATCGAATGAGATAAAGAATATATCGATGTAGAGCACCCAGTAAGCCACAACAGACCGGTTCTCGTTGGCAGTGTCTACATCATCATCTTCCATACGATCTTCGGCGGCTTCGAGATCTTCCAGCGATGTTGTGTGCCATATTCGCAGGTCTTCCGGCTTAATAATCTTGGAGCTGTGAAGGAGGGAGTATATCCGTGTGCTGAGAGTTTGGGCAAGAGTGCTTGGTGGTCCACCGGGGAGAAACTGAGGGGCGCATCCTGTAGCAAGCTCGATGTTTGGAACCAAAAGGTCGTACTCTTTCAGCTCCGTTTCGGTATTGGAGGCACGATAACTCGGGATGTTTTGAGTCAGGATAGTCTCTGCTCGTACGCCGCAGATGACAGTGGTGTCGCCCATGCGTACTAGAGCGCTTCCATTTGCATGCGATAAGCTTGAGGCGTTTACTGTCGGGACTCGGACCTCGTCTGAGGCTCGCCCATTGCTTCGGGCTGGGCGTACATCGTTGGTAGGCTTGAGGTTGGCAAGCAGATACGGGTGAGGTGAAAGCTTGGCAAAGGTAGATCGAGTGAGGCCGGCATCAGACGCCATTTCTTCCAGTGTCTGTGATGTCTCTTCGTTTGATTCCGCGAATTAAGAAAAAAGAAAAAATCGAACCTGGTGTGGCGGTCGAGATTGTTGACCAGGCCTGATGTTGAATCAATGATGAAAAGTTGTAGACATGCTCGCAGCCTCGTGGGGTCGTTGGTGGGGACATGTCTTTTTTGCAGCCAGTCAGAATATACCATTCTACGAGGCTGAGATCATCCTAGCTTTCCAACGACAGACGTAGGGTAGGTTACCATCGAACAGTTGAATTTAGAACTGATGTGTCATGTAGTATGCAAAGAAGCTAAGCTTGCAGAAATGTCGTTCATAAATCCTGCTGCTCGACTTTTCTGTGCACTACGCACTTAGAAGTTCAACGAGAAACATCTTTTCCAAGGTTCGGATCGCCACCATCAAGAAGCGACAAACCATCATCACGTACACCGTCAGATCGTCCGACAGGAGGCATGGCAAAAGCGACCAACATTCTACAGTGCATACAAATGGGAGCTGGGATCCTTTGTTGGCCCCCTCACGTCATGGCATCGCTGTTTAATCCCGCTGCGGTCCGCAGCCACTGTGCATGAGAGACGACTTATCACCAACAACAGTCTTGTGCCTGTGCGACTCGCCTTAGGTGTATGCCGTCTCCCCGTCACATCGAACGATGGAGCAAGCAACATCGATAAGAAATTGTTCCTGACCCATCTTATCGCACTCGGATAATTCCTGACCCCTTTGAGCCTCCAATGGCCGAGAAGAGCAAGGAACTTCTCGAATGAGGTCAAAAGTTTTCCTAGCAGATAAGCTACTGTATCTACTGTATCCATGCACGAATTGAAGTGCGCATGCGCTTAAAACCCCAGAAAACTAGACAATGTCAACAGCGAATCAAAGCTGATCTGTTACCGCCCGTTGACAATCCGCCTGAAAAGTCGCGGCGTCACTAAACCAATCAGGGCAGCCTATCGCAACTCATCACCATCACAGCAAAGCGTTACATCTTGAATGCTCCACAACAATGGCTGCATCTCTTGCTCTTCCGCCATCCGGCCCCCAATCCATTCATTGCCTGAGAAGAGTTACCCGTCTTTTTGGAAGGTTGAGTTCAAGTCCAAGTCCAAGTTCCAGGAACAGCTTGCCCAGACCGATCGGGTCTTTTGGAGCATCCAATCCCAAGCCATACTCAGACGCTCATATTTTCCACCCTCATGGTTGAACCAACGGCTGTCGAGAACTTGGCCACCAAGAGCTATATCATCACAGAATTGATCTCTCGTCTCGTACAGCACGCACTAGCCATGATGAGGCTACCTTTAGCGCTCGTCACGCTATTATCTCAATCAAGAAAGGATTTCTTGGTACAGTAATACATAGGTCACTATCCGTACATGAAAAGAAGCAAGAAACATAATCCTGGCTATCCTCCAGATCCTTGATCCAACATGTAGTACTCTAGCTCCATCCTGGTTCCTGATCCTTGAAAGAATCGACCTCCCGCCATCGTGTTTCTGCCTTTCTGGGCCGTGGGTTTCTGCATACATACATACTTCTGCATGTCACCCACCTTAATCACTCCGCCTGCAACCTGCGTCTGTTTCTCTCAATCTCAACTGTGCCGGCTCGCGGCTGTGTGACAGCCGGATGATCCACCGTGGGGAGACGGCATTTCAACAACCAGCCAATATCAGAGCTCCATCAGCCGCCGGCCCCTTGAAGCTCCTTGGCCACCGTTCACAATCATATGTACATATGCTGTATGTTGACTCGTTTGCTGCACACTCTTCTCGCACGTCAATCTTGAAATCCACTTCCAATTCCCTAACTTCCCTACCCCTGCCCAGAGTGACAAGCTTGCCGCCGCCATATCACAAGAGACACCCACCATATGCAGTACATTTGTTAGTACTTTTCCTGCTGAGCCTTAGTTCTGCAGTTCTACTGTTATCCGCTAAACGGTGAGGATCTGATCGTCTGAGGCCATATATTCGGCCGCATGCCCATTCAGACTCCACTGTAGCTCCCGCCTTTAAGACCCTGCTTCCCAACACCTTAGGACAAACCGACAGAGTTCTTTTTGTTTACCATTTCAATGTGTTATTTGTCTTCGCCTTTGCAGGTTTGATCAAATAATTTGGTATATTTGAAAGCCAACTGGTAGTCTCATTCGTGCATACTCTACCGGCTTGCGATCTACCGACCTGGATTCTTCGCCTCACTAGAACTCATACAGACCAACATACATTATCGCCTAATGTCGAATTAAAAGTATTTCTTGCGCTTTGTCGCCAATTTGTTATAAAACCTACTGGAGTTTCAACGCTGGTCGAAATGGCTCCCAACTCAAATATCCGCCACACCCTCGAAGAGGCCGCAAATAACATCTCAGGTCTAGTCAAACGGATTTCTATACCCTTGACACCGACAAGCCCGCCGGGTCTCGTTCAAGCGCATACACTCGATCCATGGGAGAAGTCAGGGAAATATGGTCGAGGATGGTCCTACTTTGCACTCGCCTTGATGGGCACCGTGCTCATCATGCGCGTTTGGCACTTCTGGCAAGACAAAATTCGACAAGCTATTTATAAGCAGGAAGTAGAGGAACATTACCAAAACCTCTATAATGCTGAGATTGAAGCCACATCTGGAATGAGGAGTGGTCAAAGTCAGCACTTCTTCCCCGAAGGCCACGACGCCATGGGCGAGAAGCACTTCCGACCCAAAGCGCACTTCTCTTCTGTTAACATCATCAATGATACGCTGGCTCTGTTTCGATGGATATTCTATCGCCCCATTCCAGACTTCGTATGGGGAAAACGCCGAGTCACATTCTCCTCTCTGGCAGTTCTCACCACCGTCTTCGTCACTCTTGTCTTCGTGGTGCTCTATTGCTTCCTGCAACAACCTCTCTACTGGCAGAGCATTCAGTTTGGGTCACCTCCGCTGGCTATCCGAGCTGGCATGATCTCTATCGCTTTGACCCCCTGGATCATTGCGACCAGCATGAAAGCAAACCTACTTACCACTATTATTGGCATTGGCCCAGAGCGGCTGAATGTCTTCCATCGATGGGCAGGTTATCTGTGTTTGCTTCTATCACTTATTCACGCTATCCCCTTTTATATACAGCCTGTTTGGGATGATGGTGGTATGGAAGTATTTCAACGCCTGTTTCCTGGTGGTAGTGGCATCATCTACGGCACAGGTATTGCCTGTCTTGTTCCCCTTATCTGGCTATGCGTCGCCTCACTTCCTTTCATCAGGAGAACAGCTTACGAGGTCTTTGTGGTTCTCCACGTTCCAGTTGGAATGGTTTACGTCGGTCTCCTGTTCTGGCACACAAAGAACTTCCTCATGTCCTGGGCATATCTCTACACAACGATTGGTATCTGGGCCTTTTGCTATTTCTTGAGGCTTTTCAAGTTGAACTGGCTCAAGCCCTGGCGCATGTCTTTTATGGTTGGCGATGAGGCAGCCATCACTCTCATGGCCGAAAATGCCATCAAAGTCACTATCCCAACACAGATGAAGTGGAAGCCTGGCCAATACGTATACTTGCGAATGCCCGGGATTTCACTCTTCGAGAATCACCCCTTCACCATTTCTTCCCTATGTAGCGATGATTTCCCATCAGAGTACGGCGAGCAATATCGTGACTGCACCTTGGTTTTTCGACCCTACGGCGGATTTACACGCAAGGTGCTGGACACTGCCATTGAGAAAGGACCTTTCCATACTTATCGTGCGTTCCTGGATGGCCCTTACGGTGGCATGCGCCGCGATCTTGCTGCCTTTGACACCTGCATCCTTATTGCAGGTGGTAGTGGTATCACAGCACTCGTGTCACAGCTTCTCAACCTTATCAAAAGAATGAGAGATGGTAAAGCTATTACCAAGAAGGTTGTGGTGGTCTGGGCTTTGAAGCGACTCGAAGCTATGGACTGGTTTAGGGAGGAACTGCGGATTTGCCGCGAGGCCGCTCCCCCAGAGAGTGTTACTTGCAAATTCTTTGTCACCTCGGCTGTAAGAGCGCGTCCAAACCTGGAAGGCGCAGGCCCCTTAAACCAGAACAATCCGAATGGCCCCAACGGACCCAGAGCCCTGAGCCACATGTTCCATGATAAGCTAGATGGATTTGTCGCGGGCATCGCCTCCAAGAGAAACTCGGCCCTGATCCAATCTGAGGCTCAGGGGGACCCAGAGCGTGAGCGCGAGCTTCGTGCTGAGGATGAGGACCGCATTACTGCTCTTCCACAGCAAAAGTATCTCCAGCCTCATTCGTTCCCACCTCCACCCCCAGGACCGCCTCCCACCAACCGGGAGGAATCTCTCCGAAGGCTTGAAGGGCATGGCTATCCTGAAGATAAGAAACCTCCGATCGACGATGTTGATGAATCTACAGTGAACGATGGAGAATTTCACTTCAGACCCATGAAGAATGACAATCCTCCTCAGTTCAACTACGCACCTCGATCACCTCAGCGATTTCCAGAATCGTTCCCCACCGAGGAAGAAGCATTCCCGGTGCGAGCTCCGGAGCTTGCACATCTTAGGACGGCCAACCCCGAGGCCGGAAGAACACGACCTACATCCACTTTTGGACCACCATCTGGCTTCGATTTTGGGTTCCCGCAAACCCCAACTGAGTTCCAGAAGAGTCTGATGCGATTTGCGTTTCCAGTGCCTCATCAGATCGATGGAGGTTGGAGCGTCGAGTATGGGCGACCAGACCTGGGCTATATGCTCAAAGAATGGGCAACCGGAGGTGCTGATGGACGAGGCATTCTCGGTCGACGCACAGCTGTGTTCGTTTGCGGCCCGCCAGCCATGAGAGTTGGTGTTGCTAACACGGTAGCTCGACTCCAGGCAGAGATCTGGGGCGATGATGAGCTAGAAGAAATTTTCTTACACACAGAGAACTACGCTCTGTAGGAGGCCGATAGCGTTGGATGCACGTAATTTGGAGGAGGCTGTGATTTTATAAGTCAGAGAGGGAAAGAGATGAAGCGGAACAAAGAGATACCATGAGCGTTTTGAATTTTGATGACTTAGTATACAGATACCTTAGTACATATCCGCACCTTAAACAATGTAAGGTGCACTTAGCTGGAAGATGTGGCCATCGAGCCTGAGCTATATAATATCCATTTATGAATATTTACTATTATGACAATTCGTTCTGTCTGATTCCGTGATCGAAAGAGAAGACATGACATGATGGCATTCATGACAGATGGGGAAGAATATGGAAAGTGGCCATAAGGGTTCACGAGAATGTCCCTCGCCCTCTGCCCCTCTTACAAGGGAAGTCATGATAAAGCAAGAAATTTAGAAAGCCGTGATTGGGGAATTGGATCAACTGAGGACCTTGGGGGTTGAAAAGTAACTATGATTACCCATTTTAGTAGGTATGATGAAGGAAGTAAGCACCTTGATGGCTTCCCTTTACGCTTCAGTTGCGATGCGCCTAACGACCTAGGTAGGTAGGCAAGTCAAGCCAAGTCAAGCCTTGAATCAAAAAGGTCCTCAAAAATACAACATCTCTTTCAACTCTTGATCATTGATAAAAATTCTTTGTCACAATACTCTCGCCTCCGAATACATACATACTCTTCGCCAGTTTCCTTTATTGTCAAGTGGACTATCGCCATCATACTTCTACAACCACTTACACCCCAACGTACCATCTCGAAGACTACCCCAAGCCTCGAATTCGATAGTCAGCAACAATGTCGGCGTGGCCAGAGACAGATCTCGAGAAGATGACCAAGGGATGGTCTAAAGCCATGGAGTTCTCCAAAGCCCGTCTCCAGCGTGTTCATGATCTTGCCGAAGACCAACTTGACGACGCTATCAAGGCAGGCCATTTGGTTCTCGAAAATGTATGCCTATTCATGCACGCCTGCGTAAAGCGCGGCCAGTATCGGTATGAATTTCCATTAGAGAGAGGTTGATCGTCAGCTAATAAATCTTAAAGCCCTCCCCTTGGATTTTGGCAAGTCCTCCATTCCGAGTACGGCATTGTTGTCTATCCTTCTGCATGGCAAGAAGACATAAATATTCCTGGGATGGGCATAGACGTGACCTTCACAGAGGCATACCATGGCCACATCAGTAAGTTGCCATTCCCTTGCAGTCAACCGTCTGCATCCATTTCTATCTTTACTTACACAAATAATAGTGATGTACGGTGGATCACGCAACAAATACCCTCCGCGCTGCCCCTTTGAGTTCATGCAAGAACCTCCGCCAGTCTACCAGAAGGAAACACCTAAGATGGAATCATGATGGAAAGACTGTTGGTTCTTCTTTCTTATCAAGTACGATCGTGGTTTTTAGCGGGTGGGTTTGGCGATGGAGGTGCGCCTGGAGTACTGGTTTAAGTAGTCGAGGCATAACATTCCGGAATGCCGCAAAATAGTCAAAGACGCAATCTCAATTTCAGCGAACGAATCTTTACAGTTTCAAAGAATATCTGGGGGGGAAAAGAGTGAATTCATTTCCATGTATGAAAGTGTTACGTTTCACGCTGTCCCACAGCTCCATCTCTGTTGGCTCTCCAGACTCCCTCCTCACCTTCGAACTCTTCCCGTTTCCATACCTCAACCTTATTCTTACACTCCTCCAACGCCTCTTCACCAGCTCTCCATGCTGCTTGTCGATGCGGGGACGATACAGCGATCAGGATGCTCTCCTCGCCAATAGGAACCGCACCAAGGCGATGGATCATAGCTACCCCACGGAGACCATGCTTATCACGAATGTCTTTTGCAATGGCAAGCATAGACTTTAGAGCACGAGGGTGGTATGCTGTGTACTGCAGTTCCTTGACTGGTTTCCCCGCAAAGTTATCGCGGGTGGTTCCTGTTATCGAGTTAGATTCACAAGAACAAACAATAGAATATAGCAAAGGCGAGAGCTTGCCTGCGAAGAGAACAATAGCGCCAGCCGAGGGACTGCGTACACGGTCCATAATGGCCTGGGCGTTTAGGTGATTGTGTGTTAGAGCGACGTAGCAGTCCTGGTCGGTTTGTTCCCAGACATCTTGAGTATTTTCGGTGTTGGCCATTTTGGAATGATATGTAGGTTAGTAGGTAGGTAGGTAGGTAGATATGGAGAGTAGGTAAGTTATAAGTTTATCTCTCAGTTTCTATGAGAGTATCGAGACCTCAAATTCAAATCATACCATTGTGGGTGCTGTGCCCGTAATTAGTCTTGAAGCAAAACTAGACACGCACTATAAACCATTGACCTTGTAGGGTAGATTTGCATTGTCTGATAGTTTATATGAGTACCTGGGTAGTATATAGAATTAATTGCTGATGCTACAAGCAGTCGCACTTGAGCGTTGCTAACCAGCTAACATCGCGCCGTACATGACTAAGCCCCACCTGACGTAGGTACCTAGACAGATACGGTACGGGTACGCCTTGACTTTTTCGAACTTTGATTCACAAACTCCTTCTTATCTCACTCGTACAGTTTGAGTCCTTTATGAAACCAACTCCCTCTTTTGTTTTCGCCTCCGAGGAAAACTCCACAAGCTGAACTGACCATGCACGACGATCACCACATGCGATCCTCCGATCGCTTGAGGGACGACCATCAAAGAATGAATAGTAACGACGAATATCAAGACCGAGACGCCGGCTACCGATCGCGGCAGGGTAAACACATAACCCGCGCCTCAGGCGGAGATGGGGCATTCGAGAAGGACCTCCATGGATGATTTGAGCCTCGTAGCTAACTTCCCTACGGGACGGCGAGATCATTCCAGATCTCCACCCAACCAAGATTTCCACGACGATTCTCGAGGAAGAGACTCTCGGTACCGGGACAATGATGATTACGATTACGACTACCGATCTGGTAGCTACGACGACGTGTACCCAGAAAGAAGTGGCGGAACCCGGGAGGCGCGCTACAACGCTCGCGACGAACATGACTACCGAGGCATGTACGATGATGGCTACGTGGACGATGACGATCAAGGGAGACGGCATCACGAGGACCATAAGCACCAAAGTAGCAGAAGAACGTATCGCGACAACGATGACCCTCGACCGCGGTCCCCATCTGGAAGCCATCATCACCACCATCGCTCCAACAGTCCGACACGAGACGCTGGCAAACCCAGCGATACCGTCATTCTCGAAGGCCTGCCGTTTAGTATATCGTCGAATGAGGTTGGTACCCTACCGATTTAAACAAACTGTTTCAGCAAACAAACAATGGAGCCCCCTTTGGTTTTGAGAGGAAACACAATCACCCTGGAAAACAAACCAAGGTGTCGCTCCTATCTCTTCATCACAACAATGCTGGCGACAAAATACATATCTTCCAAAAAGAGTCGACGTATGTTCTCAAGACTAATTCACGGACCTGCAGCTTCGAGACAGTATCTTGAGCAACCCTGTTGCCGCCGACTTCCCGTCAATAGATGTCCGCATTTCCGCTTCCAAAGGTAACCAAGACATGCTATATATGTTTTATATATAAACTGACGTGCTCGAACAGGAAATCGTAGAGCGTTTGTGCAGTTTCAAGAAGTTGATCATGCTGTTGCTTTTATGAGAGAGCATTATCCAAAGCTTCTTGTTGAAATGGCACACTCCACTGATGATGTCCCAGAAGGGAGATTCGATGCGTACATTCACTACGCTCGAAGTCGAGATTCGCGCGATGCGACAGATGTCCGTGGCATTCCTGGCAGCGATTGGACTTGCTCAACCGTAGGTAAATTCTCATCGTCGACTACGCAATTGCTGATAGACGACAGTGTGACTTTTCCAACTATTCTACCCGTACCAAGTGCAAGATCTGTGGTGGCCCTCAAGCTGGTAGGTCGGCCCCAAATGCGTTAGCAGTAGCGAAAGCTAACATTTCTGTGCTAGCTCCAGCATGGCAGTTGAGTCTTACAGGCATGGCAGATGCCTCAGATGTACCCGCGCAAATCCTTGTCGTCTATCCTTTAGCATCGTTCGTGACAGAGGACATGCTAGCCAGCGATATGAAGCGTCTAGAGCTTGTCAAGCCTGAAAAGGACAAGGACACCTCGAACAGCGCACCGAAACTGAAGTCTACAGCACCGACTGGTGATACCACAGGCTACGGCGCCCGACCCGGGTCCCTGCATCGAGTTTTTCTCATGCGCGATGCCAGCACTGATGAATCCTTCAAATACGGATTTGCTGAATTTTGGACCGTGGAAGATGCCACAGCTGCTGTGACCAAGTTCCAGAAGTCGAGATCATTCACTGTCGCCGCTTGCCCAGTGACGGTAGCGAGCACTCATATGGGCGTCTTTCTTCCCGAAGAGCGAGAGGTTGTACCTGCTATCGAACACATGTCGTTCAATCCTCTGTTCAACCCGAACCTTCGGGTCCGCTACAGGGATTATCATGTCTATCCCAGTCAGCAGATTATCACTGAGCAACCTCCCGAAGGCGAGGGGGAAGCGAAGGCGCGCGAAGAAGAGGCAGCCGATAAAAAATCAAAGAAACGCAAAGCAGAGGGAAGCATAGCAGCATTGTCCGCGAAGAAATCTGCGCCTGTGATGGCAGGCCGGATGGCTATGTGGCAGCAGAAAAGCAACGAGCTTCGTGAGGAGAAGGAGGCAAGGCTAGTGAGGCCAGGAAAGGCCGAATTCAGCGATGTGAATCGAACACCGCTACGTATAAACCTTTCAGGATCTGGTGCAGATGCCCCCAAACCTCAGAGCGCCATCAAGATCTCTATCTCGGGGACTGCGAAGCTCGGCACCCCTGAGATCACAGCTCCCGACATGCAGGCTTCACCCGATGAGGTCGATACGCCTGGTAGCTCCACGCAGCAAGCATCAGCGTCAGAGGAGCCTCCAGTTTCCTACGTTGACCGCGATCGACTGATGTGCTTGATCTGCATGCGAAAGTACAAATCAGTAGACGAAGTCAACATCCATGAGAGATCTCGGAACCATAAGAATGCGACGGAAAACGACGAGCAAGTCAAGGCTGCATTACCCAGACTAGCGACGCGCGACAAGAGACTGCAGAAGCAAACCCAGGAGGACCCCGACATTACCAATGCTACTTCCCAGTACCGTGACCGTGCCAAGGAGAGACGAGCTGTCTATAACCAACCCACCAAGCCCACGACCGCATCGCAAGGGAAACCCAAATCCGCTCCTAAGACAGAAGAGGCCAGGCCGACCCCAAAGCCTGCCCAGTCCAAGGGAGCAGGCATGCTGGCCAAAATGGGTTGGTCTACAGGTGCAGGTCTAGGAGCCAATGGGGAGGGGCGAACTGAAGTTATCGAGACAAATGCCTACCAGGAAGGTGTTGGACTGGGTGCTGAGGGCGGTAATCTGGGTGATGCAGCGCAGTTGGCTGAGCGCAAGACGAAGAACACCTACGCCGATTACGTGAACACTGTGCAGGACAAGGCACGGGAGCGATACAACAACATGGGCTGAGAGCTCGACTCACAGTGTCTGGATTCGCTAAAGCTTGGGAATATAGATGGACGGGCGCTATGGGGATTTTCTTTTTTAGAAGCACGATTAAGAACGAAACTTGTCGTCTTAATAATACTATAGACTTAAGTAGTCTTGAAAGATTTCTTGTTTTTTTGTTGTCTAGTAATCCGAGCTACTGTCAAGATTGTGCTAGTCTTACATGGAAACTCGGAGAAACATGTAAACGGGTAGACGTGAAAGCGTTGTGTATGTATATATGTAAACAGGGGTATCGTATTTATATACAAAATATACCATAAATACAACAAAACCTTCTAGCGACATTTCATCTAATATGCTATTCTAATATGCTCACGGTGTCTATCTTCTACGCTGTATGGATTATACCAGAATGCTTACAGAGCAGCCAAGGCAATACCCGCAGCTACGATGAGGCTCACTAAGGAAACGGGAGAAATGTGACCGGTAGCGTTCTCGGGCTCTGAAGAAGGGTTAGATAACAGAAAACTGGGCGAGGAAAAGAGTTGTTGGCGACTTACCTGGAAGTCCGGAAACAGCTGGTAGTTTAGAATTGGCCTTGAGATCAACGATCTTTGATTCCTTACCGCCATGGGCGGCCTCGGCGATTCCCACTTGCTTGTTTGCCAAATCATAAACGACATAAGCGGAGCGTAGGAACGTGTCGCCAAGGATCGTGAAAGTGGAGGTCTGTACTCCGTAGGTGCTGGAAGGTGAAATGCCAAACATGCAGACACCATCCCAGTCCTTGAAGTAATAGTCGAGACGGGGGTCCTTGAAAATATCCTGGTTATCAGGGAAGGCATTGACGATCATTTCGCTCATGGGGACAGAGATTGTCTTGTTGTCGAACTCGAACTCGAAGTCGATGCCTTTGCCCTTGTCCTTTGCGTAACCGCAGTCTACAAAAGGGATGTTGACATCTTGCACGCTGAGGACATCGAAGGCCTTGTAGATTTCCTTGACCTGATCGTCCGGCATGAGACAAACGGTGGAACCAGAGTCGAGAATAGCGACTGTATTCTTCTTGAGAGAGTCCATCTTGATACCGTCTGGTTTCTTTGGTGTCTTGACCTCCAAACCCTTCAAGGCGACGCTGAAGGAGGTGACGTTAAGGGACTTGGTAGATTCGGGCAGCAGGGGAAGAGTGGCAAGCTCGCCGTAAAACCTTTGGGTATCGATACCACCGAATAGGACAGTCCCTTGATCGGAACTGAGATCGTTCTGCGTTGGGTCAGTGATGATTCAAGGAGTTTCAGAGTTGACTCACTAGCCAGAGACTGTAAGCAGCTGTGTCAATGAGACCCTGAGATACCATGTTATCGACAATGGCAGGGTACGACTTGTTGGCAGCAACGTTGGCAGAGAAGCCTAGCCCCATAATACCGGTTGGGCGAACAGACTTGACTGCAAGACCCAGTTGCTGCTGCTTGACGGCTTTACCATCTATGGTGACGGTATCATTGAAGTAATCACCCTCAATTCGCCGAGTGTCTAGGTATCTGATATCAAAACCATCCCGGTCAACAACCTTGAATGTACGACTCTTGTCAGGGTTGACTAGAGACTCAGTGTCAGTGTCGTCTCTTGCTAGCTCAGAGTACGAGTATGACTTACAAGTAGCCATGCAGTATCCGTTTGTTTGTTGCGCCTCCTTACTATCGCAGAGATCGGTATCTTTGGAGTTGACCCAGGTATCGCTGCTTCCAGTATCAAGAAGGAAGCTAATGTTCTGGGGCGGCGTTCCAATCGAAAACTCGGCATAATATCCACCCCCAGTGATGTTATTCAGTGCCTCAAGGTCTAGAGTATCGCGTTTCTCGATGGAGGCGCCATGATGAAACCCGTTCTTCACAAAAGGAACAGAGACTGTGCCAGCAGAAGCCCCTACAGCGAGTGAAGCGAAGATAGTGGAAGTACGCATGACTTTGACTAACGGTCGAAACTTTGATAGTACATCCACTGATGAATCAATGTGGCACGCGTCGATCGGAGATTACAGTTCCAGACGGACGTTAGAGAGAGAAAGAAACGGATAAAGAATGAACAAAAAGAACGAACAGGAATAAGCTTAATTCCACGATGTCCAATCCCCAGAATCAGATAGATTAAAAGTAAAAAAAAGGGAGACGGAAGAATCGAGCCAAAGATAGGATAGTTTTGAGTGGAGGATTTGGTGGTTTATTTTAATGAGCCAAGACTTGACGGTTAGACGGCATTGGCGGCGCCACTAAAAGCCGGGGATGGTTTAATTGGCTACTTATCCCTGAAAAGAACCATTCTCAGCGCCTTTAGCGGTGGGAACGCCTGGGGAACGCTCTAGTGACTGAGTGGATAGTGGAGGATGACGCTGTCAAATCCTTGGATCCTTCTATAAAACCTTCCAGTTCCATTAGTATTGACTTGATACCTCCAGTATTGGATATATGGACTCCATATGGGTATTCCAGATTCCAGTGTTGTGAGTCAAATACCCGGTACCCATTTTTCATCAGGAAGTTAAGACTATTTTAAGAGAACAATGTCCATATTTGAGACCGAGATAGTAATATTAGGTAGGTAGTAGATATGGTATGGTATGGTATGGTATCAGTAAATAAAACGGACTGGAACGAACAAATAGCAAACTACAGCTTTGCAGACTTCTCCCCACCGTCCTGCTTAAGCCGGACAACACCCTGCACAAAGTCAGTAACTATTTCAAAACGTCACAGCCTAAAGGAACAAGACGTCAAAACTCACCTCTTGGAAACACGTCGCCAACAAGGTTCCATCCTTGCCAAAGATCTTCTGCGTGACAACGCCCCTGCCATCTCCCGCCCACGGGCTCTCCGTCTCTGTGAACATCCACTCATCTGCCTTGACCGCCGTCGGCTCATGGAAGTAAATGCTGTGGTCCAGACTCACCATCATGCCCACGTGATCTCTCTTCTTCCAGTCCTCGACGTCAGAGCCCATCCCTTCGAACTCGCACATCTCCTTGACTTTCTCCCGTGTCTTTTCATCCAGCGAGGGAACCTCTTCCGGCGAGAACGGGAAGCGCCATAGACCGTGGAGACGGGACACCGTGCCGATGAAGTAGCTATCCGACATATAGGCCAGGGCATTGAGATGTGCTTGGTGGCCTCCTGCAGCAGAGATCTTTTGTCGTGATCGCATCCACTGTCGGCTCTTACGGTCCTGTGCCTTGATTTCAGGGTCATTGGCGCCAAGCACCTCAATTCTATGACTCTGGAAAGGTCCTGTCCTTGCCCATTCTGGCTCACCATCCCAATCATCTGCTGGTGAAGTCACATTCTCGGGCAGAGTCGCCGCATGGCTCACTTCCCGCTGCTTCTTATCCGGGCTTACCTGACGGACGAAACTGATAGTCGTGGTGAAGATGCATGCGCCCTTCTGTCGTGCCTGGACCGTACGTGTCGCGTACGAGCGGCCATCGCGTACTCTCTCGACGTGATAGAGAATTGGGGTCTCGGATGAGCCAGCGAGAAGGAAGTAGCAATGAAGGGAATGCACCAAGAATGTCTCTGGGACTGTCTTTTGCGCGGCAGCGAGACATTGTGCGATGACAGCGCCACCATAGATGCCACGAGCTCCGGGTGGCTGCCATTGAGGATGTGTGTTTGTGAAGATATCCTGTGGTTAATTAGCAAGTTGTGCTTTAGACATGAACAAGGAGATGGATATGATGCTGCACGCGTCTTGTGGTGTAGTAACTTAGATCGCACTATATAGTTCGATGCAGTGAAGTATAGCCTACCTTTCCTAGAACCTTGAGCTCTGTAACGTCCAAGACATTCTCAATCAAAGACTTATTTTCATCGTGCTCTGGTGGTCGCAGGAGCGTTGGTCTAACGTTTCCCTCGATGACGGTCATTCTGTAACCTTGGCCGTGTCAATCAAACGCGTTATTGCTATTAACAAGCAAAATCGTAACTTAGTTCTGGTAGGAGGTAGAAAGGCGTAAAGTGAATTGGGGAGAAGAATGAAACAGATCGAGCGTTTTCATGTGCTGCTAAGGACGGACTCAGATAGGTTGATAAGAAAGACTAGACGAGACTCATACGTAACCCGCCCCTGACAAGTTTAAGGTTGAGGACAGGACAAGACTATTAATTTTTGCCGAGGTTCGGACCTCTGCCGATCGTGGGGCCGAGTCGACCGAGTTATCGGCCAACCCGTGACCGGCATTTTACTCAACACTCTACAGTACCTAGGTACAGAGCACTTATTCTCTGGTCCGGGAATTACAACGGCACATCAATAGTAGAGAACAAAAAGTAAATTATTGGCCGTCATGCTTCAGCGACATTCAATGCAACTCATACTAATCACTCAGGACCTCTCTTCTATACGACATCCCTCCTATCCATCTTGTACCCGGACTGTTTTTGTTTCCTTTGTTCGGCAATGATTAACAGCTTGTAATTCAAAAAATACAATCACCGTACTGTATCCTGGTCCTCATCCACATGATCTTCGTAAATCGGCTCCAATCCTTCCCAAGCAGCTTGAGGGTTGCCCTGTGGACCAGCCTTCTCGCGTTGCTGCCAGTACTTGCCGTTGAATTGCCAATACTCCTCTCCCGTAATCTCACAACGTGCCTTCTGGAACCAAGCCGGCACAAACTCTTCACCACGTTCCTCTCGAAGACGTCTGCGGTCTCGCTGGGCGTTCTCTAGACGGTTCTTCTCCTCGGCAGCAAAGTCGTACTCTCCGTCCTCCATCGCACGTTGGTCAGGTCGGAGACGAGAGTCAGTAGGAGGAAGCCATGGGCGCAGCTGATCATCGATATGGTTGAATGTCAGAACAAATGGCGTCAGATTGAAGGGAATACCAGTTGGTCGCTCGTTTGCCTTCCAGATGAGGTATGCTCGGTTGGGGTCAGTCAGACCGCCATGTGCCATATCGCCACCACTTTCCTTGGGCTCGTCGACTGCTGCCTCGTAACCTGGGGTTAGACGAGCATACAGCTTGGAGTTCCAGCGACCACCAAGACTGACGCGCACTTTGCCAGAGGCATCAGTGACCTTTCCAGATACTTGATATGCGCTAGAAGCCTTCCAACCACGTGGTTTGAATTCGACATGGGCAACCTCCCCTGTTGTCCAATTTTTAATTTCCATGATACCATAGTTGTCGACAGTTGGGTTTCCAGTAATGATTCCGATGACTGAAGAGGTAACCTTTTTCCACGTGTAAAGCTCTTCCTTACCTCCAGCAGTAGGGCGAAGTTTGAGGAACCATGTACCCAATGGGTTGATGTCGAAAGATTTACCGTAGAACTTGGATTTGACGGCCGATTCTCCCCAGTAGGACCACTTGGGCGACTCTGCGTGCGCGGCGCCAACAGGGGGATGGTGGCTGACTTGTTCGATGAAGAAGCGGTAGCCCTTGTCGGGTCGCACGTATTCAAACGTCTCTCCCAGAAGGGGGTTGAAAGGTTTAGCCACGCGACCAATGGTGGAAGCATATTCACTAGCAGCAAATGCGGCCACGTAGATGAGTCGCTCAATCGAGTCAGCTCGATCCGCGGCCAGATCAAGCAGATCTGCATACTCCATATCCTCACCAGCACGGTAGAGGAGTGAAGTAGGTTCGTTGAACGAAACAGGCAAAGTCATCTTGGTCATATCTTTGCCAATCATAGACTTGAGAATTCCCTGTTCCGAGTTAGCATCACAGTAACTTCGCTTTCACACAGTCCACTTACCCAGAGAGAAATCTTGGGCCGGTCATCGGCATCCATCTTGAGCCTGGTTCGGATACCGTTCTCATAACCCTTATAAGATGAGCTGATGTCCATTCCGCCAGACACCACAATATCTTGGCTTTTGGGCTTAATCTCGTCAGCAGGCAGTTCCGATACTTCAACCTGACCAGCATCCACGGCATCAAAGAACTCGTCCTCTTGTTCAGATTCGCTCTCGGATAAGTCCACGATAATCGTAGGCTTCCTTCGAACACTCTTCATTGTGGGTGGCTCGGGAGACGCTGGTCCGGGTGTGGATAGTTTGGCTGCTGCATCTTCGAACTGTCCTTCCTCATCCTCCTTTTCTTTGCCATCATCCAACTCCTTCTCTACATGTGTGTCCTGCACGGGAAGCTCAGCCCCAACAGGGATGCCACTTTCGATGACCTCCCGTAGAGCCCTCTTGGTTGCCTTGCGCTTTTTTTCTGCCTCTCCGACACGAGCTTCCAGAACCTCCTGCTCACGAGCCACCTGTGCCATGCTCTCCTCCCACATGCGTCGCATGTTTGCCTCCCTGTCAAGACGGTATTGCCAGTAAGCATCACGGTCCTTCGATATCCGGAGCAAGTCAGCCACGAGGGTTGACAGACTTCGAATCGCAGCATCGTATGTACCCAAGGCTTGAGATACGCTATTATCAGAAAGGGGTGTGTTGGGGTTTTGGTTAAGCTCGTTGATGAGGGCCTGGTGAACATGAGACATTGTTTCGAGCTGGAGCTTAGCTGACTGGGCGGTGATATTCAATGCGTCTTTCGTGGCAGTCGGCTCTTCATGGATGCTCATATCGTCGCCGTAGTCATCCTCGTCATCCATGTCATTGTTTGTTGCTGCTCCATTCTTATGTACCCTTGAGGCACCCGCATCAGTCTCGACATCCACGAATTCGTCGTCTTCGAGGCTACCAGTAGTGCCGGGACTGGCCTGGCTTGGTCGTTGATCGACCGAGGATATTTTGGAAAGTGATCGGCTGGGTATTTGAGAGCTGTTTCTGCGTAGGTCCGTTACACTGGTACTCTCGCTATGAGATTCCTGGAGGGAAAGTGTGCTAGGATCAGCCTTGGCCTGCCTCAAAAGCTCTGCGCCACGAGCTGCTCGTTTCTCTTCCTCCTTCGCCTGATCCTTGGACCACTGGATTGAATTGTTAAGGGCCCAGAACCATCGTTTAGCCTCAACCTCGTGGTTTGCCTTCAAAGTATACTTGACTGACGATTTTCCATGGATTTCGAACTTTGTCTTTTCGTCGGGACTCATATGGAGCTTGGCAATTCGCATATTGATAGCTCCACGGCAGGCCGAGCCTGCGTCGTCCTGGTGCTTATAGTAACTGAGAACACCATCTTCGAGCACGAACCAACGCAGCTGGTAACCCTTCCTGTAGTTGGTCCACTTCTTGAGATAGCCCTTCATCTCACGGGCCTCTCGTCCAGCGAGAGGGTCACTGGAGGTAGAGCCCGGGGTGCCCTGGGAAGCAGCCTGTCCAAGCACCGCTTTCTCCTGGATTCCTCGTTGGGCAGCAACAGCTGCAGGAGACTTCTTGAGAATAGCCTTTGTAGCGTCATCACTAGTGACGGACTGGGGCAGCTTGCCCTTCCGATCGCGACGGAATGGGTCGGCACCGTGGAGAAGGAGAACCTGAATAAGGTTGGTATTCTTCTTTCGGGCGGCTTCGTGAAGCAATGTCCCGCCAGTCTGAACCGTGACAGGCTCGGATGCGAATTCGGGGCTGTTGATGTCGAGAACAGTCTTGACGCGATGCTCTTCGAGAACTCCGGCAAGTGCGCCATAATTGCCCCGCGCGATCAGCTCTTGCACTTGCTTGACCTTGGCCTCGGCAAAGAGTGATCTCGAAAGCTGCAGAAGCTGGAAAATCTCAGGGTTTCGTGCTACGTCGAGTGGCAATTTGCCTTGGGCGTTTGCGATTGCATCGTTGATGTCCTTCTGTTCCAAGAGGAGCTTCACCACTGTGGTTCTGCCCTGGATCGCAGCCAAGTGAAGCGGGGTGTTCCCATCCTTGTCACGAGCGTTCACGTCGATCGATCCCTGTCCATCGGACAAGACGTACTCAATGACGGGGAATTCAGCACATTGGATAGCTAAATGGAGAATTGTAGTATCATCGAGGGCACCCGTGGAGGAGCCGTTTACCGAAGAAATGCTCGGGCGGGGGGCGTTTTCGGCGGTTTCGCGAATGGCGCGGGAGATGGATGAGGTATCGCCGCTTCGCAGAGCCTCAACAAATCTAAACTTGCGGACAGATTGCTCGAGGCTTGCAGTGCTCTTCTCGGCAGCAGGTGATGCGACGGTCTGCTGAGGCTTGGGTGGTTGCGAGTGGGAAGCTGTAGGAGAGAGACCAGCCGAAGAGACGGATTGTTTGGCGGCATGGCCACGGGGGCTCTGTTGGTGCGCCATGGGGTTGATTGGGGTCGGGGTCGAGGATGAGGGAGTTCGCCGAAGCCTCCCGTCTTCGGAACCAGACTCTTCGTCTCGAGTATTGTTGCGCCGCAGAAGAGAGAGGGCGGCAGCGGATTTGGACCGCTTGTGGGTGCTGAAGACAAAAGATAAACAGCGGTCAGTAGGTGGAACGATTTTGATGCTGGGGTGGTTGGTGTTGGTCAAACAGTCCAGAGTAAGGCAAGGCCAGACTTGGAGGGGAAGCTAAGTTTAAATAAGAAGAGAAGCATCCAATGTCTGATGTGGACATGGACATGGACACAGATACTGTAGGTAGGTGCATGCAGCCAGAGAGAATGGCGAATCAGTCTGGGAGGCCAAGCAAGGTGGATGCGGATGCTTTATTTGGTGCTGTAACAGTAGGAGGTATCACTAAGTTATCATTCAACTCACCTATCGCCAATGTCAGACATCTTGGCCGACGTCTCCGGCTACCTTGACTGCTGTCTGTTGTAGGGGCCAGATGCTGGATGTGCAGCAAGGTAGCGCGCCCGCTATAATGACGATAACAGGGGTTGTTTTGGCCAATGCCAAGAATTTGCGTGTAGATACTGTTCTCTGGTGTTGTTGGCGAGAGAGAACTGAGGGTTAATAGTATGTAGGGGAAAGGATCAAAAGTGGCTGGGTAGAGGCAATCTTGGTTGATGAAGTCGTCAGGTTAGTTTTAGCTGATCAAACAACGTTGTTGTTACGGATACGATACTGGTAAGGCAATAGAGTTGGTTGAAGAGGGGCTTAGTACTAGGTAGGTACCTACCTAGGTAGTAGTATGGAGATAAGTTTTAGAGCTTCACGCCAGGTGGAGATGGAGGATATCCGCCCGACACCCTCAAGATCAGCCACCACTGAATTGACAACCTCCGAAAGCAGAAGAAATCAACCTGATAAGTTGAGATGGTAGCATTCACCATACATCGGCTATTTCTTCATCCTATTATATCATGGCACAAGTTAGCAGTCAAGCACTGCCCTGGATATTCGTCACCTTTCCAGAACTCGATGCCCCTCAGTCTGTCACTGGACGGGGCTGTTTCAAGACCTTCCACCATTAGCCCACTAACTTAGGTAGAAGCTTCTCCTCATATCCAATGACGTCTTTAACATCAACCAAGCAATACAGTACAGGACCGTAGTACTGTAGTAAGCCGCTCTAACCTTGTTCCTGTACAGTACCTAGCTCCGAGTCTTAATTACATACAGTAGTTGTAGACTACCAAGTGCCAAGAATCTATTCAGATAGAGAAGTTAACCTACCTACCTACCTTATTTATGATAGTACAGTATTTAACATGCATCCATTCAAGGCATGTGAAACCAAAGGATGGATGTTCCGGTTATGTTTAATAAATTCGCCTCAGTTCTATTTGCGACTGACGCATACTTCTACTGTAGGCCCCTATCATGCTCAAAACGACGATCTAACACAGAACAGATCATAGTCGCAGCCGCTGACGTTTGCTTCTGCATTCAGAAACCCAGCTTGTGACTCTTGACCCGGGTCTGCCAAACATCAAAATAAAAATAAACAGCGCATCGATAAGCGTCAATTGATAAGTATAGTATTTATTGTACTGTAGTGGTGATCATTCAACATCAATTTGCGATATAGTGAAAGCGGTTTAGTACTGTACCGTCAAGTGAGACATTTCGAAACGTGGTCATGTTATTGCAGTTGTTCCTGCATTAGATATCATTTCTAGCCGTAAGATAGGTATGTATTCATTCTATACACATTGACATAATAGGTGTGACATGAAGTTGTAAAGGTTGCCCTCTACGTTGAAGAAGGTATAGTCAAGGGAGCTCGGTTTTTCTAACCAAGAGAGAAACAAAGCGAAAAAAATATATAAAAGAAATAAGGAGAGTGAGTGTAGTCACACTACAGAGCGAGTGCTTGCAGAAGAACAAGACCTGCAAGTGCAGTCAAACCGACGGTCATCGAAGAGGCACCGGCAGTGACGGGGGTGAAGGGAGCAGGAGTATGGATCTCAACAGGAGTCTCTTCGCCGTGTCCACCTGTAGGAGCCGCGGCGCCTGAGGGTTGTTCGCGAACCGGCTGCTTGTATGTAGGCTTGGCCTGCTCAAAAACACCAGGCTTGGTAGCGGTCTTGAGCGTGGCCGGAGGGACGACAATGCTGGTGTAGATGGTGCCATTGAGATGAGGCCCAGCTGTCAGGGGCTTAGGAAGTTCGCCAGCAGGCTTGTAATCCTTGATGCCCTGCGTCTCCTTTGCAGGCACAATGGTTGTGGTCCACGAAGCGATCTCGGTAGTGACAGCGCCGGCTTGGCAATTGGGGTTCTCGGAAGGACACTGAGCGACGGTATGGACATGGCTCGTGTAGAGAGTCTTGACCTCATGGTTGACAGGAACATTGGTAGGAGCTGACTTGACCGCCTCAGTTACAGGGCAGACAGTAGTGTAGACGGGGATAGTCTCGGTGGTAACAGATCTGTAAGGGCAGTTGACAACATCAGGAGCGCATTTGGTGACTGTGTGGACGCTTGTGGTGTATACAGTCCTGGTCTCGTATTGGGGAGGAGCAGCATACTGAGAGGCATAGCCGGTAGGCTCAGCCTTAGCAGTGACTGGGCACACAGTCGTGTACAAAGGAATGGTCTCAGTAGTGACAGATCCATAGGGACAGTCGATAACCTCAGGGGGGCACTTGGTAACTGTATGAACTCGGGTAGTGCAGACAGTGCTGGTAGTCATGCTGATAGCATTCGTGTTTCCAGGATAGTTGGTGTAGACGGGCGATCCCTTAGTCGTGACAGAGCCCGAATAGACGATTGTAGCAGGGTTGCCGTATGTCTGAGTGTACGCAGGAGCGCCGGTTGATGTGGTGTTCCAGCCCTTGAAGGTGCTGTAAGCCGTCGAAATAGTGGCTGGTTCAGTCTCTCCAGCCGATGAAGTCGATTCTGGAACTCCTGAGACATCTGTAAGAATGTCTGCAGTTGAGGTAGAAGCAGCCTCAGTAACGGCGGAAGCATCAGTGGTCGCAGTCAAATCAGACGTAGCAGAAGAAGCATCACTGCTCGAAACACTGCCGGTTGTTGAAATCTCAGTAGTATCAGCAGAAGATTGGGTGGCTGTCGCGGAGATATCAGAAGTAGCAGAGTCGGCAGCGATGCTTGAAGTATCTGCACCAGTGCTAGCAGACGTTTCGGTGGAAGCAGTAGCGTCGGTGGAAGCAGACGTTTCGGTAGAGGCAGTAGCATCGGTAGAGGCAGTAGCATCGGTGGAAGCTATGGTGTCTTCAGTTGAAGAGGCATCCGTCGAGGAGAAATCGGAGGCAGTGGTGGTGTCAGTCGTAGTAGTATTCTCTGTCGAAGAAGCACCGGTAGTTGTATAGGCATCAGATGTAGTGGTAGTATCAGCTGTGGTGGCTTCAGTCGTGGTGACCGCGGTTGTCGTAGCATCAGTAGAGGTAGAGGCCTCTTCCGTAGTAGTGGCCATGGCGCTGGTGGTGGTCGTGGGAACTGGCACAGGCTCACAGCCATATTTGAGGGCATCCATTACATGTTCGTTGTAACTTTTCCCGTCAACAATGTTGCCAGCTCCGCGGGTCAAGTCCCAGAGAGAGATACCACCGAAATGGCGTTTTTCCGTAAGTTCGCAAACAAGATCCTTCATGTCCTTAGGCTCGAGATAACCTCCGCCTGGCGCAGCGTCTACGCTAGCAGGAAGACCGACATACAGCTTGGCTTCATTGCTAAAATCGCTCTCCTCAATGATTTCAACCCACTTGTCGTAGTTGAACCCTTCACCATCAAGACCTTCGGGCACGGCATCACACCAAGGGTTGTTATAAAATTGAACAAAAAGGGCATCAAACTTGGCTGACTGAATCATTTCCTTCATGTAGAACCATTCATTCGAAGTTGGGCACTGGGGCGCACCAGTAATAATGAGTCCGTCATCGAGTTCGCGGAGTCGGTTGATCATGGCAATGTAAGGACCGTTAGCTGCCAATTGTTAGTATATATCCGGTTGCAGATATGTTACCTGGTCACTCACGAAGATCATGCTCAATATCAAAGTCGAAACCATCAACCGCATTATAGATAGCATTGCCATCCTCATCAACACTGTCAAAAGGCCGAATAAGGCCTGAATACTCATTATGAGGACCGAAGGCCTTGTAGAGGATGTCGGCAAAGTCCCGACCGTTTTTATCGGTTGTTACTTTGTAGTTACTGGCTCCATCGTTGTAGACACCACCAATGCTAAGAAGAATCTTGACGTTGCGATCCTGGCAGTATGTTATAGCGTCCTTGATTGTCTGGCACTCGCTGAGGAGGTTGGAGCCCGGGTATTTGCCACCTGCGCAATGCCCAGCAAAGTTTGTACCAGGTAGGCTTGATGAGCTGTGCTCAGGGGCTTGGTTCACGAAAGAGAGAGTGACATATTCGGGTTGAGTATCACAGTAAGACGTGAGAGACTCCGATCCGAGTTGACCCTAGAGAACATAGTCAGTAGACAGCTCTTCTAAAACCAGGAAGCGCACATACCCAGTAGCCGTTGAGACCACCGAAACCAGAAGCCTGAAAGATAGGGGCCAGATCCATGGTGAATGTTTCAGACGGTATTGGGTGAAAGACTGTAAGTTGGCCTAGGCCAGTAAAGAATGTGTGATGATATAGCGATCAAAGAAAGGACGCAAACCAAAGTTTGCAATGAGGCCTAGAACTGAGCCTTCCCCGAAAGTGAGTGTCAACAGAGTTGGTTGAAAACAACAAGAGCAAAGAAGGAAAGACGAGGGAAAGTCATATATTATAGAGAGCTCCTCTACTCTGAGCAAGGGGTTGCTGGCTTTGGACGCATCTCCTAGTCACCGTTGGTCCAGCTACTAGAAGCTAGGCATATGGACCGGATATTGCCTATCTTGGACATAGTCAATGTGCTGCTCTCACGAGAAAATTGACATGGACTTCTGGGATTGTCGATGGGGGTAGCTTGACGTCGGCCGCGCTGCAAGAAGCAATCTCCACCAGAGAACAGTACTGTAGAACAAGTCTAGCCTAGAGGCTGCACGCTTGTGCGGTTCAGACAGCTGAAGGTGTTAGTCAGTAGACTATCGTTTTCAGGAACAGGCTAAGCGTTGGTCGAAAGCGAGGAACTATTGGAAAAATGGGCGGCTGAGCCGTGCAGCCGATACGCCAAGATGAGAATGGAGGACGGAGATAAAGCTAAGGTGCGTGAATAAGCCCATTCCGTGACGCTATCTATGAGGGGAGAATAATGGATATTTTATCCTGGCAAGCAAATGAATTCGATTCAGTACCACTCGGGTAGACGCCTGAGAGGTTTCTGAGTCGCGACGCCGGCGTTGGGAGCGTTCAGGTGAGGGTATCGTCTGTAAGGGGCATGTTGACTGTGGATATATGGATTTCATGTTGAGCAGTGTTTTGGGTACCTAGCTGAGCTCCATGATATGGCTGTCAAGTGTCAGTTAAACTGTATCATCATTTGATTCGATATACCAATAATACTTAGCTTAGACCGACATCCAAGACTTTTCAAGTCTCCAAGTTCATTCTCTGAAGGGAAGGTCAGATTGTAACAAAAAAGCTGATGCTGAGAGGATTGTCGCTTTGGCCGTTGTTGGTTCTGTTCTGTCTAATGGATGTCTACCCCTGTTTGGAAACTTCACGTGGAGTCGCCGTCTAAACTAAGCGATGCGGCTAGCGGTTCCTGCATTTCGGTTGACCAATAACATGCTGTTAGAGCTTGAGTCATCGCTGTAGGGCTTAAATCATAGCGCAGACATTAGAGCTATCTAGGCGCTACGTATCTTTTAATGTCACCGCTGGCTAGTAGTAAGTTCAGGTACTGATTTCCTCTTTTGGATGTCTAGCTGCATTACCCCTGACAGCTCCGGAGGTTTTGCACCCAAGATTGATCACTACCTAACTGATAGTACAATATGGATGTTTAGTCTAAGGGTTTGGCAATAGACCCAGGCAGGACCCCTCAGCCGCTGCCCACGTTGCGACACCGCCGATCGGAGGGGTCCTTATTCCTCTCTTCCTTGTCGTTGATCGGCAATCCTTTCGCTTTCTTCCGACAACCCTTGGACTACTCGAGTGACATCAGATGTTGGCTCCTCCACTACCTACATTCTTGGAGCTTGGTGCATCATAGCTAATTGCAACATGACTTAGCCATAATACTCAGACAGACAATAAGAAAGAAAAAAAGGAGTTCGTCATTAGTCTGAGGCCTCTCTCGCTTGGCTTGGCTTCAATCGTGGCTTCACGTTCTTTTTTTCTTCCGATGAGCCTAGAACCCATAGTTTGCTCGCTCAACAACAGACGCTAGCTAACTTCTCAGCTAGTCCAATATTTGCCAATATTGTGTTTTGCAACATCTCAAATATGGGATGTTTATAGTACTCATTAGTTATTGCTTTTATATCTGCTGCATGGCCCCCTGTGAGATGTGTCTACTCTCAGGTTCCTATTCTTACTACTGGTTCTTACTTATACCGCCTTTCGTTGTTCCGACTATGGCACTGATACAATCTTCTTCCAGTGCCGTCTCATACCAAATTCCACTGTTTACTTGGCAGCAGTGTCAAATCCCTGTCACAGAAGACTGGGTACCCTCGCGATCTCGGCTCAGCGTATCCTGCTGGGTTTTCAGAACCAATACTTGACGATACCTAATCAACGATATTCTCATGGATTTCCATATTACTGGACTCGCTAGTTCCCTGGCTCTCAGATCCTCGCGTTATATCCTATTACACTCTATCACATCTCCGACTGGCCACAATACTGACTCGCTTACAAACATGAACCCCCGAGTGGAGATCCATAAGCGCTCAACGATGCTCGAAAGCACGTACGAAATTCGGTCCACAAGTTCAACAGCTTCATGTCACGTCAGTCACACCGTTGGACGAATTAGCCTCCTTATCTCGCCCTGTAGGGCATGAGATGATGCTGAATCGTTCTCCACTGTGGGTTGATCAAATGGAACAACTACTTGTTCGCATTGTCAATCTCATAACACGTGTGTCAGGGGGTGAGTTGGTATGGCATAATCACCCACTTGTTGGTTCTAAACATCACTACTTTAAGTCAAAGGAGATTGTGAGATTTGATATAGAGAATTTCATTTTACAGATCCGCGCTAAATACATTCAGAAGATTCTATCGACATACCGCTCACCCATCTACATTGTACGAATAGGAAGACTTGGCTTAGTCTAGTGTTGACAATCTGGACTTAAGCAGTATCCAGAACGATAACTTCGGCCTCGGCCTCTCCAATACTTTCCACTGCGAGTTTGTCGCCGGCGTTGACACCCTCGATGAAAGCGCCATCACCTTCAAGAAGCTCAGCATCCTCCCGGCCATCCAGGCGGATCTTAGCCTTTCCTCCCTTAGTCATGGGCAGGTGCACATACACCTTTCTCTTGGTCTGCTCAGTGGCACCTCCTCCAACTGTCCACTCAAACTTGTTGGTTGGCTCGATAATGCCAGCGCCCATAACAAAGTCGGCGTGAATGGGGATGGTCTCGGGGATGATGGGCTCGGCGGTCTTCTCCTCCTGAGCAGTAGCATCCTCACCACCCTTGAGGGGGCTCAGAATCTTGACAAACCCCTGTCTCTTGGACTCATCGCTGAAGTGACGGGTGTGGTATCGGGGGGTAAGACCACGCTTCCAAGGGATGGCCCAGATCTGAAGAAAGTGCACAGTGTCGGTCTTGTGCTCGTTGAACTCTGAGTGGGCAATGCCAGTTCCACCAGTAGTGAACTGAACGTCACCGCGGTGCATGCGGTAGAACTTGTCAGACTGTCCTCCCTCTTTGCCCTTGGTAAGCATTGAGTCCCGGTGTGTAAGCTCTCCTCCAAGGATATAAGAGAAGATCTCAAAATCGCGGTGAGGGTGTGTTGGGAAACCCGAGTTGGCCTTTACACGATCCTCGTTGAGGACACGAAGAGAACCAAAGTGAGTAAATCTCGGGTCGTACCAGTCAGCAAAAGAAAAAGAATGGTATGTGCTGAGCCAGCCGTGATCCCCTTTTCCGCGGTTGCCGGAACGGTGAGGAGTAATCTTTGCTTGACGGAGTGACTTGGACATGTTCTTTGCAGCGTTAATCATTTGACTCTGATGAGTTGCTTCGGCTGTTGACGTTTTGTCTGGGTAAATGAAGTTGGTTGTGAGTTGTTGTAGGTGATTGATGTAGTTGTTTGCTGGTGAATAGATGATGATGAGGATGGAAATTGTAGCGACGAAAATCGCAATCAAGGGACCGGAGCGAAACATATATAGACAAATTCACGGAATTCACGAGAACGTGCATGTAGTCAAATGGACAGAATTTGAAGTTGATTGAAAAACGCTGACAAGATATAGCTAATTGTCTTTTGCCATTGCCATGGGCCAGCACACATTGACTTTGTCATGATTGCTCAGCGGATTGGTCAATGACCGACGGTTCCAAAATGTGGGGGTGCATTGGGAAAGATTTTAGTTGATTATCTCAGTTACAAAAGATACGACTAGTGGTGAAACTCACGTGATCAGTGAATCATTGCTGTCAATTAAGCTTGGAGTTCCCCACTTGTCGCCCACCATGACTCTCTCCAGTGATGAAGCTCTGAGTGCCTGCTAGAAAACAGTTTGGTTGGTCGCAGATAAACTCAGAAAGAGACGTTGGTACGAGGCGTAACTGTTTCCTGAGTTATTTCCCTTTCAGTAAGACGTTAGCAGGTGGCTGGAAGTTTGAACTGAAACCTCGTAATTAATTAATCAACCATCCAAGCTGATTGATTTCCGTAGATGACTTCGTGAAAATACCTGCCAGCCACCACTTCATCTTAGACAGAAGATCAGACTGTCCAGCAACAAACAGGGAGACCCGTTTATGCTTTCGCCAATCAGCAATGGTTCCAAAGAACTGGGAGACCAGGTTTATTGTCTGGCCATCCCTTCTCTCCACCATGACGCAGAGAACGGACCTGACACTTGAATCCCAACCTCTTAAAGAATAAGACAGACATGTCCAACACCACCACCAACTGAGATCCTGGCCTTTTTTAATTGTTTTTTTTTTTTTTCATGTTGCACGTACCTTGCATGAAGAGGCAGGAGATACGATACAGCTCGTGCCCTGCAGAGTCTGCTCTGTTCTTGGGCTCTATCTAGGGGCTGTTTGTGGGTCGGGGATCGTGCTTCTTCTGCTGGTGTAAGTTGCTTTTGCATGATTTGCAGTTATCGACGGTAAGAAAACAATTCAAGGTCGGCTGTTGTACTTTAGCTGGCTCAATCTCACGAGGTGGAGATTCTTTGTTCTTTCTCGTCACTCTGTAATATATCTAACGTCTAACTATGTATGCTGCTGGGTGACTCTGTGTTATTCTCAACTTAACTTGTCTCCTGTCAAAACATTATATCAAGCTCAAAGCGAATGTTTGGTCGGTCGAGTTCAAATCAGGAACACTAGTACCTGAAACAGCCAATATACCTCTTTGAATCCTGGTTTGGATCTCTAAGTTTTCGCTAAAATGAGATAGAAAGTGAAGCTGTTTGTTCCAGATGAGCTGTTGAGGTGGTTGGTATTGTCTCGGACCCCTGTCAATCATGGGTGGAAATAGTCCGGGGTAAGACAAACGTCATATTTGCCAAGGGATAACTGGATGGCATTGCAAAGCAAAACAAGCATGAACTAGGTATGATGAATTTGACGAGTATCTAGAATACCTACCTAGTAGACCCAATTGACTTTTCCTAGTTCATATGCATCCATCATTGAACTTTCTTCTAGAGAAGGTGTGACTGTGACAGTGACACTTCAAGCCGTGGAGAGCAAGCTCCCGCCGGGCCGTGTGATCTAATCCAAAATAGGTCTAGCTGGGTTTGCGCTGGCCTTGCTCGCTGTGCAGTGACAACACAGCAGGTACCTTAGTAGCCTGGTAGCTGCTGCATCATGGGAACCCGACTTTTCTGTGTGCCCAACATTTCTACTCTTTCCTACACGGATAAAAGCCTCTTCGGGTCTCGATCCAAGATTTCCAAGTCATCCATCTCGACTTCACTCACTCGGATCTTACAGTTTTTCTTTTTTTTCTGCTCCTAGTACGAATAGTAAGTCATGTCTTCTCTATCCAAACTCTGAACCCTCGTCTCAAGACATCCAACGTTGGTGGGGCGCGGGGGGGCTGGGAATAGTATTACTATCATTACCAGCCTCTCCAAGGAACCCAACCTCGCCCAAAGGAGTCTTCTTAGTCCAACCATATCTCATACTTTCTTCTTAGCCTGCATTATGCGTTTGCTGTTTTCTCTCTAGAATCCTGTTCCGTGCTACCAATTGGTTGTAAGTGAAAAAAAAAAAAGAGACGAGTGAGCGTGTGGAGCGCGAAGAAGTCGGTCTGCATCTGCAAGCCAAGTTTATACCCTCCCTCCCAATATCAGAACCAAAACAGGAATTCATTCAAACAAAACCAGCATGAACTTCCAAAACTTCAACTTCGACTCTGTGGAAGGATCTCGTACGTGACACTACACACTCTTTTCCCCAATCATTTGATTTTGGCTCCAACATTCGCTATACAATCTGCATTCACATCTGCATCTCACCAACAACCCACTATCGGTGTCGCTGACGGGTAAACCCTCCATCACAGGTCAAGGCCCTCCAAAGAGACAAACTCCGGGCCAGCAGTCAATTGACGACGACGATCGATCGCAACCAATTCTTCATCCTTACTATGATCTGAGACAGCGTGTAGGACGGGATCCCACCAACCCTTCAGCATCACCGCCTGCTGCTCTCTTCTTCGCTCCTTCACCTCCTTCGTTACCTCCATCCAAGGTCACGGCATCATCAGCTGAAATCTACGGCCCAGAGCGACTCTTTGGCTCTCAACTTCCTGGAGGCTTCGCAGCACCTACACCACCAACACAAACACATCAGGCCGTTCCACCAGTGCCTCGGTCTGTTCGAGCTTCTCGAACCGCTCCTACTGCCCCCAATCCTACAGCTCCCGCAACTCGTCCTTCGTCTGTCCGCTTCGACGAAGCCCAATTGGCCATGTTCGCAGCTGAGAACTCAGCTCGCATGGCGAGCATCAAGGACGAATTGACGATAGCCGCTGGCAAAGTCACTCCTGGTGTTGACGATACCCCTTACATTCAGTATGCCCTCGAAGCACTGACGAGAAATCACGGTGGCCCTGCTGCCGCGCATTTCCCCTCCGGCTCATCTAATGACTGGGAGGAGGATTACCCGCAACCAAGACGGTATGCAAACGATGAAATGGCACACCATCAATTAACACGCCCGGAGCCCGCTTACGTTGAAGATCGTTTACCAGAACCGATCGAGACGCGCGCTCCCCAAGACGAGATCCCGACCGGGATGTTCCACGCTGCGCCAGCGGCTCGTCACGACGTACCAAAGCCTCCTAAACCACCAACTCCCTCGAGCCATTCTGAAGCCGATCAGTTCGTCCAACGGGAGAAGGCTCGCCCTCGATCCATTCCCATCGACAGAGCGCATCCTCCGCTCACCTTCAAGCCCGCTATTCTTCGACCAATCCCCATGAGCATCCTTGTGCTACTGTGTTTGCTCATGGTCGCCGCTCTCGTTTTCTGCGCTGTCTACTCACAGAAGGAATACGGATTCACTCCGTATCCCGGAAGTATCTACAGTGGCCAATACTTTTTGTTTCGTATCCTGCCTCAGATTTTCGCAGGAATCATACTCCTTTACGCTCAGTCTGTTGTGACTGCCTCAATGCGAACACTCCCATTCACAGCCATGGCTGATGCCGAGCCCCGAGCACGATATCTCGCACTTTTCCGACGACTGTATCCTCTTACCTTTTTGCTACCCTCGTTGACAGGACCCTGGCAATTCCAGTTCTTCAGCGTGTGCACGTGGCTCGCCAACTTCACTATTCCACTAATGAGCACAGTTTTCTCCTGCATCTATCAGGATGGGAACTGGATTTGGGCTGCAGTCCAGGGCATCGTATGGGCTCTCGTCGCTCTTTACATCCTGTTGCTGATTGCTACCCTGATTCTGATGATGTATTGGTTTAAGCGATGGACGGGTCTCATGTGGGACATCCGGTCCCTAGGACACCTTCTCCCTCTACTGAGCCAGAGTAACACTACCAAAAGCTATGAAGGCGTCGATGTTGTTCAGCGAAGCTCCCTATTCCAGGCTCAGCTTCGAGATCGCCATCTCGACCGACTTGGATACTGGCAGATGGATGGCCCACAAGGTGGCATGTGGTACGGCATTGGAACTGTGGGCGAAGAATCTCAGGGTGACCGCAGCACCTATAAAATCATCCCCAAGAAGGCCAGCTACAACATTTCACCTGCTTCCTCCCGTGATGACCTCGAGGCCGAGGTTCGCTATGCGCATTATAGGTACTTGCCCATTGCCCTACGCACTCCTGTCATTCTGAGCTCAGTCATCTTGATGACTCTCTTCATCTTGGCTATCCTTGTGGTCTCTTTCTTGCCGCAGACCAGACTGGATCAGGGTTTTTTTCCTCAAGTCCAAGCACGACCCAACAACGGATCTTTCTCTGCAGCCAATTTTCTCTACGCCTTTGTCCCTTCGCTTTTGGGTATGATAATGTTCCTGCTCTTTCAAAGTGTCGACCATGCTCTGCGTGTTCATCAACCTTGGGCAGATCTATCTAGATCCTCTGGTTCAATCGCATCCAAGTCCATCCTTGCCGATTACGCCGCGTGTCTTCCATTCCAATGCACTTGGAAAGCTCTTCGCAATGGACACTGGCGTGTGGCAGTAACGTCTTTCATGGCTGTCATATTCATATTCATTCCCATTCTTGCCGGTGGCCTCTTCATGGCCCTCACCAACTTCCTTGGACAGGTCAAGATGTTCCCCAACATGCCCGTCTTTGGGGTCCTTCTTGCCTTCCTATTCTTGTACCTCGGATGCCTTACCTTGATGCTGCCTCGTCGTCAAGCTCTCCGCATTCCCCATCCTGCCAACTGTCTTGCTGAGCTCATCGCTCTCTGCACAGCTGAAGACACGGTTCATGACGAAGCTTTCCTGGCCGTTCGCGATGCATCAGACCTCAAGTCCCGCTTGGGCCTTGACCGTCCCAACTCTCGGGAGCAATCGAGATGGTACTTTGGCGTTGCAGCAGGTCGTGACGAGCGCCGCCTGAGTGTTCGGCCCATGCAAAAGTTTACTGAGAAGAAAATGAGATCCATGAGGTCTCTATAATAATGGTCAGATGCACGAGAGAGGTTGTAATATGTTGTACTGGGGAGATTTGACAAGTGTGTGTGTAATCTGACGATACGATCAAATTATGAATTGGCAGCTGCGAATTTTGATTTTGGCGGTGTTTGGCTTTGCTTTTTTCTTTTTTTGGATACTCAGCGTTTTCATTATCACATGCATTGGGTGCATTATCTTTGGCGTTTGAAAGAGGGAAACGATACATGATGCTCACACGATAAACCATGGTTTGTTTATGTATGTGGACGAGAAGTTACGACAAGAGGAATGAATCTATTGGAATGCGTTACGTTGCTGGGGGGGTTGAGGAAATTCGTCACAGTTTGAACAAGAAGCTTGTGTCTCAGTTGCATTTAGACAGTTTTCTACCGCTGGCAAGATCTAGAACGAGTTAATGCGATGGAGCCATTCAGAAGAAAGATGATCTTTAGGCCTTGAGATTCGAATCATGTTGGTTGTCAGACATGGCATGCACCATGACATGTATGAGTAGACGTATGTGACTGTTGTCACAGGCAACATCGCTTGGTGGTTGGCTAAGACATTGCCAACCTCATCAAGGTATTCACAGCAGTAAAGAAGCACATGATGGTTGCAATAAAGAACAAGCAGTTTCAGAGCGTCGTCATTGAGCTAATTCAGTAATACGTTTAAGCATATGAAAAGAATCCGGCAACAGTCGTTAACCATCCTCATTTAGCCCTTTTAGTCTTCCCAGACTCAAACAAGGAATGTTCTCTCATGAGAACCTGTATCCCTTCGGTCTGCGTGCCTCCACTCCTTTGTTCGCAGGTCAAAGACCAGCCACTTTTTGACTCGTTCTGCTTTTTGTGATACATCTGCTTCTGTTCTCTGAGCAGATGTCATTTCACAAAGGAAAGAATAAAACAAACAGATGGTCCATGGACCATTTGCTCTACCCCGAGTAATTGGGGCTTTTCCAGGACTCCTTGCTGGCGTGATCCGTTTTTTTAAAATAAAAAAAAAGAGTAAGAAGAAAGTCATTTTAGTAGTCATGTTGCGTCTGATAACGTCGATACGTACGGTGGAAAAGTCCACTCAAGTCATAAAAGAGGGTAAATATGTCGTGGTAGTCGTTGAGACATTCGTAGTTGGTATCATATACAAGAAGGATATTGTAACGATGAAAAAAGCAAGCAAATGTGAAAGCATAAATGAAGGTAAGATGGGTTTCAGCCACGACTTCGTCGTCCTAGCATTCGCCCTATCACGTCGTTTTGTCGCTTGCGTGGCGACGAAGGGGCAGTCCGTTGGCCTGTCTTGCGCTGGTCACTTCCCGACCGACGGTGAAACCAGAATGAGCGGCCCCCAGATTCAGTATCGGAATCATCATCGTACTCAAAGACCGAGTGGGGCTCTGCTTCCGGTGCCTCTTCCGCCTCCGGTGGTGGCGTTGGCGGTAGAGGCCGCATGCAAGGGAGGGACTTCTTTGAGAGTATGACAGAAGCGGGTGGCTGGGAACTTGTGGAACAAAGATTTTTGGTAGGACCGCGTGAGGCGGTTTCGAAGTAGGAATCACGCTCCGGAGGTGTTTGAAGTCGCATCTCTTGCGCAGTTGTTGGACGATTGTCCTTTGGTGTAATAGGACGGGGCGAGTCTTGAGAAACAGTAAAGTGCGCAACAAGTGGTGAGTTCTGCAGAGAACGAAAGACGTATACTTCTTCATGGGGACGAGGAGGGCGTTGAGGCTTTTGCTTCACATCTCGAGAGCATTGCCATGATGGAGCCTGTGGTGCAGTACGAGGTGGTAGTGGGAGCGGTTTTGGGAAAGGGGAGTAAGTAGTTGCCGGCTTTCGGCTCTGGTTGCGAGTGTATTCAGAAAGAGGCCACAGATTGTTGCGGTATTGCTCTGCTTGCTTTTGCCGTCGTTGCTGTTGCTCCTGCTGTTGCTTCAGCTCTTGTTGTTGCCGTTGCTGTTGTTGTTGGGCAGTGGGAATTGAGGCCGGGAATTGCTTCCTTGGTTGGAGTTCAAGTTTGGTGGATTTACTTGGAAGCCAGAAGCTGTCCCATAGCTCAGCTCCATGAGCGTGGTACTGATAATCATCGTCCAGGGAGACTTCTGAGTCTGTTCGATCGTCGATCAGACTGGGCGAAGACCCTTCGGATCCCAAAGACGCCCTGTCGTCTGAGAAGCGGCTCCGAACATAGTGCGATGGACGTTCCGGTTGTTGAGGATATGAGTAGTTGGTAACAGGGTAATATTTGGAAACAAGTTTGAGATCGGCCAGTTTGCTAGAGCGCTCCATGGTGGGCCGTTGAACTGGCGAAACGGAATTAGATTGCAACAATATTGATATCAAAATGAAGAAACCAGGGATGCAGACGGCATGATATACAAATAGATGTGCAAGCAGAGCTGTCAAAGAGATGTTGAAACATAAGCGTGGGTCCACCACACCCACTTGAGGCTTTGCATTGCATGTGTTCTAAGTGTTGATAAAGCATGCGCCCTTGACCTGGAGGGGCATTCCTGGGTAGAGGGGCTGCTAAGTCTAGCCATCCCTCTCGTCAGACAACCTCGAGCATTCCGACACTCACATCTTTTTCGAGGGCTTAAGCTAGTTTGGGCTCGGGCCTTGGGGGTTGTTGGTATGCAGACGCGATTGATCCCTTGCGTCATGCTTTTAGGTGTTGTTTCTCTCTCAGACTTACAGAAAGGCCGTACGAACCAACTGCAGATGCATGTCTGTTTGCTCTGATGCACTCGTAGCTGCTTGAACAATTGATGCCAAGTCTAAAAAGCAGCTGTTCTGATGGTCAAAAAAGCAATCTCCAAGAAGGGTTTGGAAGAGGAGTCGGAAACTACGCACAATGAAAAGGCGAGCTGTATAATGCCAGAATAGGCCCTTCGGGAGAACAAAGAGAAAGTGCGAGTAGGGCAACTCATTCACTCAGTGCCCATACTTGACTTTTTTACGTAAAGCAAAGGTTCTTCTATATCGATGGTATGGTGTGCTCGCGCTCAGATGGCTTCAGCGACTTCGTTGACTCCATGGATCTGGTTTTTTAGCCATGATCAAGCTGATAGGTGTCTACATTCAACACCTGCTGTAGTATCGCTTGAGTAAACATGCAAGCTTGCCAGATATTGGGTCCAAAGTCCTGGACCGAGACATACAGGACTCGTGAGGTTTAGTCCCTGGGGAATGCAGCAGACGATGCCAGTGATCGGCGACGGTTGGTGTCAAAAAGAAATTTCTATTTTCGTCAGTCTCTGCAAGCTGAGCAGTTGTGCCTTTGTTCGTGATTGAGATCTGTAGTATCGCCAAGGCCGACGGGGTACACGAAACAGCACAAAGGGATCTTCTCTGTTTCTGTGATAAAAACAGCAGCGTGTTAACTTGCTATCAGACACGTCAAGACGCTCTGCTTATTCAAAGCATCTCAGCAAGTCAGACCAGGCTCAGCGTAAGGCATTCAATATGGAGACCTGCAAGACCTGGAACAGCTGGATAAACTGGAACACGAGTCGAGATCACTGACGCAGAACGGCCTGTACCGAAGCTCGGAGCGAGGAGACATCCTCCCTGCTTCATTATCAAGACCTTGGAGTGGAGTCGTGAGACACTTGTCTCCGATAGCTCAGAATAACGTCGGATGAGCGTTGTTGGAGTAAATATTGTGGACCCTGATCCGTAGCAACGTGCTTTTGGTGGATGAGAAAAACATTCGATTGCATCTGGATGCATAAGCCGGCAGACCCGCGCGTTCTTGTCTTTGAGAAGAGAAAGTTCCAGAGGGAGAGATGGCAGGTTGAGATTGAAATGGATGCCGATGTTGAAGGTGGGGATTAGAAAAGAGGAAAGAGGGTGTTGGTAGGGGCATGTAGGGTAAGAATCTACTAATTGTATCCGTATTATCTTCTTACCTACCTACCTAGTATGAGAGAAAGGGCAGTCGCAATCACAGTCCCCGGCGGAACTATCCAGGCAGGTACCGGAAGCTAAACCTCGCCCTGCTTGAGCCTTCCTCAAACAAAACATTAGCCGAAAACAAGAGGAAGAAAGAAAAGTGAGAAAAAGTGATAAGTCTAGGATTGGTACCTACAGTACAGGCGCGCAATGCAGGGACTGATACTAACCCATGCTAAACCTGTCAACTGTCAAATCGCGGATCTTTGTAAACCAGGAGCTCCAGCTCCAGCTCCAGCTCCAGCTGCAGCTGTATCTTCACTCTGATTAGCTCGGCTCATGCTGGGCGGGCTGTCTAGGTATGGATGCAGGGTCTCTTCCATTCTGACAAACTCAGTCGACGTCGAATAATTAGATCATTTCCCTTGCACGGTTGCACCCAAAAACTAGTTGTGTTCAGTTACACGGAAATATCATGTCGATGGATGGATAGCAATCAGCCGGGTCATACACTTCGCAGGTAAATCTACTTCAGGGGCATTTAACTGGCAAAAATTAGACCCAACCCCATCGTCGAAGACATGCCCGCTCATTTACGTATTCTAGGGTAACATCAAGGATTGTACTATTCAATTGTCCCTTGCTCAATCATTGACCCTAGGTAACATGGCTAGCACCAACTCTGCTGATAGCTTTGAGCTTTGAGCTTTGGGGTTTCCTTCCCTCGACATTTTGGGCAACGCATGTCTCAAAGAAAAAGTCTTGTGCCAGATCACCAGCCAGTTTTTGGGGCTCTTCCAGTGCTCAGGCCGTTCAATCATAGCCTTCCCTTACTATTCGATCGGCGATCTGGATGCTTTCTGCCCTCTCTTCCTCGCGTGTATCAGCCGTGACGTCAAATATCTGGCGATTCTTCGATAGGAGGAATGGAGATACTACTCAACGAGAAGGCACCTCGCGATTCTCATACGCGCCTTGCGTGCTTACATAGTTGCGATCGAACAGACCACTCGATCGAGAAAAGAGAAGGAAAAAACAAAAAAAAAACCTGCCACCATAAAGCTGAAATGCAGAGGACAAGTGTGCCTGCATCTTGGCTGCATATGCTACAACCATGCATATTGTTGAGACTAGAATGGACGTGACAACCATCCAACGAGATGTTTCGAGGACCCCGGACTGTGACCGCTTTCTCTCCTGCACAATCCCTTCATGTGGATAGACTGCATCTCATGATCTTTGATATCTGGGGCTATTCGTACCTGGTCTTGACGGGTCCGTGATTGTTTGATAGCTCAGTTCAGGGATACAACAGCAAAATCACCCGAGCCAATGTTGTTTGGTCAGCTCATGAAGGTCTTTCTCTGTATGATATGCCAAAGGCTGGCTACTGTTAAAGCACACTGCTTGCTCGTCTGACGGGATCATCTCAACAATCTCGATACACCGATTTGCAGCTTCAGAGGCGTCCAGTGAGATTACTGCGATGGTGCCTCTGGTTCAATAACGGCATAGGATATCTTAGGAACAGGTTTTCCCATGTAGGGATGCATTTCATGCGGTGGTTGCAACCACCATGGGATTTTGCTCGATCGCTCGATCGCTCGATCACCCAAGACACTCTTTGCTTTACAAGACTGCCGTCTTATAATAAGAGGTGACGGGCTCGTTGAACCTGTAGCTCTCCTCCATGGCCCCTACTTTTGAAATACCCCCCTCTCGGGCTGGAAAAAAAAAGGTCAATCATTAATGATATCTTTTCCGTGTGATTACCATTATGAAAGACGATCACGAACTCCATACAGCAGGATAATCGAACGACACCAACCAGACGGCTTCATTCCAATCTACTATCCGACAGCTTACCGATAAAACCACGCAACGCCAGAAGGGGTTTCTAGTAAGACACGGCTACTGAGGACCAAGCCAACAACACCTTTCAAACCATTCAAGTGGCGAGGGCGAGGGCGAGGCATTCAGACAATGCAGTACATTTTGCTGAGGGGCTACCCTACAGAATGACCGCAGACCAGCCCAGCTTGTCGAATGTTTCAGGCGGAAGAAAAAGCTGAACTCCGACTCAAGGGAGAGAACAGAGCCAACTCGGAGGCCCTCCGACCACACACGTCCATTAAGCCTTGCTGAAATCCTAATGTCGAAAGAATGTGCTTCTCGAATACGCAACAGAAAGTCGAACCGAAAGAAGGCACATGCCGAAGAATCAAGAGCTTTCAAAAGCCGGCGATACGTTGTTAGGGCGCTTGAGGAGAGATTGAAGAATATATATTAAGCAAAGAAGAGAAGAAGGGGAAAAAAAAAAGCACCCGGATAGCTTTTGACGTTGTTCACCATACAGAAACCACGCTAAATCTTATCGCCGACTTTATGCACATCATGCTACCTCCAATTTCAGATCTATATCGAAGGCATCCAACTAACTACCTACCTACCTAGGTACCTATCCGTCAGGGTACAGTATCAGAGGAATTGGCCGTTGAGAGAATAAGAGACGAAATAATTTGGTTACTTTATGCTAACTTAGAGGACAATTATTCAGTTACCCACCTGCTAATATCTATGGTACTATCCGTAATCAGGCTCAGCTTCGACTTCAGCTCCAACATCAACCAACGATTCTGATTGGAAGTTGGAGACCCTGACCTGAGTACGGGGCGTGCCGTGGCTCCCGTCCCTCCAGAGCCTATCTGGGTTAGAACAATTGTATCTCGATAGACGTGTTTCTAAAGAGGCTATTGTCAATGTTATTCTTGTTCAAACTGCCCAGGCGACAGTTTACTGGCATACACGATAAATCGACCCTGATCAAGCGCCATCTAGTTCGGTTTTACGACTGACATTTTTACTAAACCTAAAAAACGGCGGTAAACCTCGAAACAGAATACGGTATGCAGCCGTAGGAAACGTGGCAGACAACCGTTGTTCCGCTTAACGCCATGACGCAGCGTTACATCCGGCCCCGTTTCCACTTCCCAATTCGACAAAGTCAACCAGCTGCTCGGTGCGGTAGAATTGGGCCAAAAATTAGGGGAATTGGGCGGAATCAATCTCCGGCATCCGGTAAAGTGACAATGCAGGTCTCGAAACAAGTCGAGCCCTACCTAAGGTACTGATAGGTCTCTATTAATCCAGTTGGCGTCGACTTGATGAATGTGCTTTCGTCAGCTAGCTCAAGTCCAATGGCACCGTCCGCCTTGCTCTATGCCTGATAGTCAACTCAGTGCAGCGTTGGGCCCCTACACATATGCACCGCACCATAAGTTGCTTCATTATCCGTACTGAGCCCTGTTATTTAGGAACGTGTAGCTGGGATGAATAGACCGAACGGTTCAAACTCTCCACCGTCTCGTCCCACAGCATTGGCTGTCGAAGCTTTCCAAAGATCTGTGATATCCCCGTGATGGAGATCTGACGACCCAGTCTGCCCTTGTTATCGTCCGCCCTCTGCTCTCTTATGCGATCATTGTCGAGGGCAAGCACCAGGCAAAGAGGTAGAGAATTGGCAAATACTTTTTCGGGGCCGAGTGAGTTGGGAATGGGTGAGATGAGGCGAGACACTGATGCTCTAATCGCTATTCCCGAGACAATTAAGACAACCTCAAGGTCTCGGTAAATGTTTCTTAGATATTGATTTCTTTTAGAAAGAAAATCTGGAGTTACTCACCATGTCGTACTTATCTAGTATTCTTGCGACACATCTAACAAATATGGGAATGCGAACGTTCGCTTTCAGCACACTATCAAAACCATCTTCCTAGGGTACAAAGACACGGTTACAGTTGCTTCTTGAATCAGCATCAATCTTTAAGGTAGTAGAGGTACCTATAGGTAGGCAGGCAGGTGTGCGGTTTAGCCAGACGTGAAATCTGTGACGGTTACTACTGCTGTAAATACGTGCTAAGGTACGGATAGGTAGATAGGCCGTTCTTTAATATCACTGCCAGCACATTATGAAGATCCTGGATCCTGGTCACGCCGTGCCATAAGCAAGCTGTTAACTAAGTAGTATTAGTCGCATTAGACTACCTAGGTATCCGTACCTAGGTACCTTAGTTAGCAGATTCTTCAAAAACCTGGCGCAACTAATTAAGTCATAGTCGCGGCGCGGCGCGGCGATGCAAGTTTGATCGAGGGAGGAGCGCTCCAGATGCTGTAGCTTCCTTACCTAGGTAGGTAGTCCGCTACGTCAGTGCGCACTTTCTCTTTTCTCTCTTCCTCCATCTTTCTTTCACCTACCTACCTACCTTATTACCTCTCCTTCTTCACCTTTGCATAATATCTTATTATCAAACTCATGAGACTCATGCGTGGATAATACAGATTCCAGAGAAATGTCATTGGCCTGTAAGAGGATATGCCGGCATTGTATTGTACTGCCCTTGCTATTTTCCACTTCCCCAGCCGCTCGATTTACTTAGCTCTTGCGGGCTCCGAGTTGCGCATGACAGCCTCGACATAACGCTGGAGCTGTCGCACGCCGATTGCCAATACCGAACCGGAATCAGATTCGCTGGACGAACAAAAGCTTTCAAGACATATTCCATAGGGATTTTCAGCCAAGAGATCTGATAGTCAACCGCGACCACGCGCACGCCAACAGGCGAACAAGCAGCACTTATCGTGTCTTTTGCGCCAGGAGTCTATTATCTACAGCATAAAATTTGCGCGCATTCGAGTCGCGTTGCCCTTACAAGTTCAGCGACACGAATACATTGGCTGTTTGCGAAGTGCTTGCAGTCTCACGTCTCTCTCACTAGTGGCTTGTTTCTTCAGGGACATCTAGGCTTTGCCTGGACCTTGGCTTGGTAGGCGGCCACAGCAGCTCCTAGCACCAGCCCCCCAATTTACCAGCTTTGGGCTCCCTGCCACCAGCTTTTTTTTTTGACATCACCAGCCGATGCCCATCCTCTCTGGCCCGCACTGAGACTCACCACTTGACTTTATTCTTCTCACCTTAATCACGCTCGTCTCAACATTCCAGTTGAGCAACTACACCCTCGGCTTTGTTTCGAGTGGACTCAGGCTCAGACTTAGACCGGACTGAGACTTGGTTGTCTTTCCCGAGACCATCGCATCGTTCTTATCAGTTTGAGTTAGGTTACCCTACTCTGACCTGCTCACCGGTTAGCAACTCGAAAAGAACCCGACTTTGTACAACGCATCAATAACTTCCCCCACTCCACCACCACGACCCTCCACCGCAACGCAACACACCACCAGCGCCCGCTGGTGATCCTTCACCTTGTCGAACTTTCATAACCCAATTCCTCGCCCCTTTAGCGCCGCAGAAGTGACTAGAATACGCTCGTCCTCTGCTTCTTACGACCGTCACGACCTTAACGCGCCCACGAACCCTGCCCAGCACCAGCAACGCCAGCATCCAAGCTCCAGCTCACGACCACTGTTTGATCAGACGTCGGATCCTATTGAGCGACTCTCTACGCCCCGAAGTCTTCGCCGAACTCCCAAGTTTGACGTACCTCCAAGCCCAGGTCCCGAGCCTCGCAAATTCCACCGCCGAGCTGCTTCCCTTGGTTTTGAACCCAGGACAACCCTCGCGCCCGTTAACGATCTACCGGAGACTCATCCCACTGTATTGGGACTCATCCCCGTTCGTTCAGCGCAGCCTCAAGCTCCCCGTCCCCGCCGACGACTTTCACAGGACTTGACTGAGGACCCTGACGAAGTCTCTTCCGAACATCCCCCAACTCCTCCAAGACAGACTCCTTCTCTACCTACAAACTACCCAGAGCCTCACCCCGTGGTTAAGATCTCTAAGCATACCCACAGCGCCATCCTCTTTGCACTCGAGGAGGCGCTGCGCAATCCCAATCCTTTCACCCCAGATCTTGAAGAGGAATCTGCAAGTATGGCCGACCTTCTGGCTTCCGGAGGTATACCTCCAGCCTCCAACGGCAAACCGGCAGCCCCTCCGTTCCGCCCTGGCTCAGCTCCTGGTCAATCCGGTTCACCATCCGGAATCAGAGGTCCGAGGATGATCATGCAGGAACGCGCAGCTCGCGAAGCGCGACAACGTGCAGAGGCCGAGGCGCAACAACGCGAGAGAGCGGAACAAGAGGCGCGCATTTTGGAACAAGCTCGGAGAGCAGAGGAACAGCGTAGATCTGCTTCTGGCGTTGCTGGTGGGCAGGGTACTGATGCAGAAGCGCGCCAATCCATGAACCCCCAGCGACAGGCGCAACCCGCATCCGATAATACATCAGCTCGTCCTCGGGCAAACACTACTGGTCAAGCACCACAGAATCGAGCTGGCCGATCTAGTACAGCCAACCAACCACCCACTCAGACATTCACTGGTCCAGCGCCTGGGGCACAGCCCAACTTCGCTGCTCAAGGCGCAGAAAGCGGAAATCAGGGAGGTTCCAGTGGGTCAAAGCCCCGTAACTCTTTTCCTCACGCTTTTGAGCGATGGGAAACATTATCCGCCCATTGGGAGGGTCTCACCAGCTACTGGATACGTAAGCTTGAACAAAATAAGGATGAAATGAATCGGGATCCCCTCAACCAACAACTGGCCCGTCAAGTAACAGATCTGTCTGCTGCCGGAGCCAACCTTTTCCATGCTGTGGTTGAGCTCCAACGTCTTCGTGCAAGCTCCGAACGTAAGTTCCAACGCTGGTTCTTTGAAACCCGTGCAGAGCTGGAGCGGGCACAAGAAGTGAACGCCATGCTTGAAACTGCCTTGGATCAGGAACGCCGAGGTCGCGCTGATGCTATCCGCGAAGCTGTCGAAAACGAGCGTGGTACTTCCAAAGCTCAGAAGCAGCTTGCTGAGATGCGCAAGGAGCTATCTATATCCAAAGAAGAGGCACGTCGGGCATGGGAGGAACTGGGACGACGCGAGCAAGAGGAGCGCGACAGAACTTTATCTCTCCAGTCAGGGCAGCCTACTATAGTCGGAGGCGTGCAGGTTGTCCCGATGACTCAAGGCGGACCCAGACATCAGAGCAGCCGGGCTCAAGGGGCCTACCAAACTGAATATGGGTCTGGTTATCCACCTGAAGCAAGGTCGTCTCCCCAGCATCAGCCTCCCGTGACAAGCGCCGGCGACCAATACCGCCAGCAGGGACTTCAAGCACCAATGTCAGAGGGTGGTTACAGCGAAGGTGAGTACGTGATTGACGCAAACGGCAACTTCTTGCTGGATGCTCAAGGAAACAAGATTCCCTTCGCTGGACCACCCTCTACATATTCTGGTTCTGATGCTGAAGCAGAAGAGTATGCGACACCCGCCACAACCGTGCCCCCAAGCGGTAAACAAGATTCTCCTTCAACTTCTACCGGAGGGGGAAGTGGCAGCAATGGTGGCCAGTGGACTGGCGCATACTCAGATCCCCAAGACTATAGCGGCCAAGGGTACGGCACACCTGGTTGGGAAACGGTCCCTCGCCATCACCACCCTACTCGGCTGAGCGATGTCATGGAAGAGGAGGATGAACGCAGCCGAGCAAGTACGAGCCGTGTTTAGGACTCGACGAGCTCGTTATAGTACAAACGGCCTACGTATATACCGTTTTGTCTCCAGTCACTAATCTAATGGCACCCTAATTACGCATTTATTCACAAGCGAGCACCAAGCACCTACGCTTCGACAGAATCAAGAATACGACAGAGCAGATGGGAGTTACACGTTACTGTTTCCATGTTATATCATTATTGCACTACTACAGCCTCATTCCTCCAGGCCCCGATGTATGCACCGCCCCTGTGTGTTCGACTGGAGGAGCTACATAGACTAAGCCTACACTTAGAGGGTCTTCGAAGGTCTTCCGATCTTCTAATTAGGAGTCTTGTCTTCGGTCTCATCTATTCGGAAATATCCACTCGCGAATTAACCTAATCATGCCTTCGATTTTGCATCTAGCAAAGCGGAGACGATTCAGAAATCTTAAGCTACACAAGTTCCCGCATGTCTATTTCTTACTGTGTTTTATTCTGGGGGAACTAGGATGCTGCAACAAGGAGCATAAGAGCAGCATGTTGGCGGTGTGAGACCACAGAGTTCCCACCTGTCACCTCTCGATATACGATCTGTCCAGCACGACTCCCTCCGGAGTTTACGTTTACCTGCATACACGGCTTCATTGTCAAAACAAAAAAGAAAAGGGGGTAGTGGAGTTGCCGGTTTTTGGAGTACGGAGTGTGAAGGAATTTTGGAGTTCATTACAGTTACTGTTTTCCTCATGTGTATGGCGAGTGCAGGTGTCTGGCCACCTAATATTTGCTAGATGAGTCGACGGCCAGGTTCACGAGAATTAGATAGAGTACAGATTCAATTGAGAATTTCGATGGATGAGCGAAGCACGAACTCGGAAAGAGCACAGCCACTGTGTGACAATATTGAGCGCGAAAAGCATTTCGATCGAGCCTATAAGGTCATTCATCACATGCTACTTCATAGCAGAACATGACCCTGTCCCTCAGGGCTCATGCAGTTATTCTGTTTTGTTGGTATTGATAGCATTCATTGAATCCTTAAACGTATATATATGAACATTAGGCTTGCGGGAGTTTGTTTTGCAACCCGTGGACCATGTTGACACAGACACTAACCAAGAATCAGACCCAAAAAGAACTCTACACAAAACGCCTATCGTTCGCCTCCCTACCTCTGTCGGAACTCCGAAGTGCTAGATGGGTAATATTTCGTGTTCATACAGCTGCGTCGCCTCTTGCCTCGGAGCCCTCCTGTTGTGGTGTGCTACCCCAGGGGAAACCGTCGCTGGTACTAGCTTGCGACACCTGTCGATTTGCGCTTCTGAACCAGCTAAGCGATAGAATATTATTGAGCGTGCCCGTCTCTGTGGAGCTCCTATTTCTCTGGTGCCTACGCGCGACAAGACCAGGGAAGCCCGTGCTCTTCCGCCTTCTTCGGGTCAGTCTTCGGGGGGTAGATTCCGTGCTGGGGCCCGACTCTTCTCCGGCCGGGCCACTTGTAAGTGATCTCTTTGTCGGAAGTAAGGGCGATGATTCTGTATGATGGGGCAAGGTACTAGACCGCCGCCTGTTACCCGGTGTGGTGGGCTCATCTCTATCCTCCAACTCGCCCCAGATCTCTGCTCGCTCAGCCCACCGTGGGGTCCTCTTGCGAGAAGGAACCAATGGCGTCTCATCGACCGTAGGAGGGAATGTCTGATATGTGTGTGGAGTAGAATCTTGGTCAGCGACGGCATTATCTGAACCGAGGAGAGATTCCTCCTCTTCTGTGTCTTCAACAAGGCCAAGGCCTGGCGCAAGAGATGACTGGCCCACACCAGGAGTGTGCTGCTCATCGCTCAATCGCCATGATAACGCCAAAACGCCAGACAGCAGAATAACTGTTCCCAAAGCGATAAGGCATGCCCTGAGGGGCGATATGAGGCTCGTCTGGTTAAAGTATATCAAGCCGTCTAGAATGGCAATGATGTTGTAAACACAGAAAACCAAAGGATAAAGAACGGAGGTCGAAACCAATTTGAGACCTCGGTGCAAGTAGTAGAGCTGACAAAGAGCCAAAGTAATGAGCGCCATAACAATCGCCCATGATTGCCAGTGCACGAACTGATTACGTCCTGCAACAGTCTTGATGACTAGCTCCACAGAGGACTTGGCGAACAAAAGGGCATGAGCAGAGAGATCTCCGCTAATGACACCATATGTAATGCCCCGAGCTAGTCGAAACCGAGAGTCGTGAGATAGGCTCGACATGTTGTTGATTAAATCAACGGCAATAGCGAGGGTCACGACAAAAAGCGCTTGAAGGATCATCCAAATGATGTATGGCCTCCTTGCCATGAGCGCTAACAACTCCTTCAAGTCATGCGCCGGCGAAGGTATAGCCCCGAAAATCGCGATCAATACAGCGCCAGTCGTCACAAGAAGGGTGCCGGAGAAAGACCATCTTGTGAAAGGCTCACTGAGGATTAATGATGCGCATATCGAGTTAAAGACAAGGCCGGCGGCCTGTAAAGTTGAAAGGACCGGGAGCGGGAGCGTTGAGATCTGGATACTACTCCCCAGGAGATTCGCAACGATGAACATTCCCATGCCAATTTGCCATCTCCTCCTTCGGTAAGGTGGTCGTCGAATATCGTGGGGTCCTTTTTCGTCTTCGAGTATATGCGACTTTCGTTGTAAGGTCAGGCCGAGACTTTGAACACTTGTCGATAAAAGCCCAACGATGATTCCAAGCTATGATAGATCTTATTAGCGCTGTTGCTCGTTGCAAAACTCCTGTACGCGACCACGTACAGCTATGCTCCCTCCAGAAGAGATGCCGCCAAGCAACCCCATTGCGCCTGTGCCAGGCCCAGGGTCATCTGGCAAGGGAGAATTGAAGTGGATGATTGAGACGTCGCATAGGCAATTTCTTTGGTATAGTGGTCGCTTCGTGTTACTGAAACCGTGAAGGATGTGATCGTTTCGATACGGTCAAGGGGAATGGCTAGTCAAAGCGCCAGTGGTAGGTAGCACAAGTAGCTGCCGAGGCTGTCGCCGGTCGAGCCTATGTACTGTGCTGGTTGGAGGCGGAACCTGAAGAAGGAGAGTCGAACAATGTTGGAATAGAAAGAGATGTTTAATTCGATGTGATACGTCCTGGTTTCAAACTAATCAATAAGAAAGTCGGAGGCGGACAAGCTTGAGTCGTGCGTGGAACACCTGACGTGAATAGAGAGGTATGCAGCTACAACACGAGACTAGTGAACTAGCCACAGTGGCGGTGCGGTTACATAATGAACATCATGAGCGATAATAGCCAAAAAGGAAGATGAGTCTTTAATCTTGTACCGTTTTATGTTAGCCATATTAGCTTTCTTTCTCTCTATTCCTAGCTGATTCCATCTACCGCATTTTGAACTGACTAATTCTGATGTCTGTCGATGCTAGTGACGTTGAGTCTCGCTGGCTAAGTACTTATGAGGTAGGTAGGAGATAAACACTCTAAACTGTGGGGAGTGGCTGTGGCTTGATCCCTCCAAGCTCCAGTTCCCTGCTGGAGTACAGTAAGATATAGGTACTAAGCTAGGACGGAGCTGGTAGGTTGGGTCTTGGGCGGCTGGCGTCACATCGCAGCTACCAACTCCATCATAGTCCATCCTCGACCTCACCACCAAGAGGTCATCACTAGCCTTTCATCGTCTCCTCCTCGACCCTATAGAGGTCTTTTCATCTTCATACTATAAGCATATAAACCTCACCTAACCTGAATAAACCCGCCCATCATGTCGCAACACGCTCTATCCGACCAGCAGGTACGCATTACCCATACCCAAACGACGCAACCCGTCTTACCAGTCCCGTATTCTAACACGCGATGCCCCAAAATAGGTCGACAATGAGCTTAAAAAGATGACGGCGTTCATCAAGCAGGAGGCCATGGAGAAGGCCCGCGAGATCGAAATTAAGGCCAACGAGGAGTTCGAGATCGAGAAGTCCAAGCTCGTCCGCCAGGAGACAGACGCCATCGACAGCCAGTACGAGAAGAAGTTCAAGCAGGCCACCATGTCCCAGCAGATTACCCGTTCTACCGTTGCCAACAAGACGCGACTCAAGGTTCTCGGCGCCCGCCAGGAGATGCTCGATAACATATTCGAGGAGGCTCAGAAGAAGCTTGCCGAGGGCGCCAAGGATAAGGCTAAGTACCAAAAGGCCCTCAAGGGTCTGTTGCTCGAAGGTTTCTATGCCCTCAACGAGCCTGAGCTCCAGGTTCGCGCGCGCAAGAAGGACTACGATGTTGTCAAGAAGGCTATTGAGGATGCTGCCAAGGACTTCAAGAAGGAACTCGGAAAGGATGTCACGGCAAAGATCCAGGAGGAGGACCCTCTTCCCGAGGGAATGTATGTGATATTCATTGAACTAAACTATGTGCAAAGTAGCTGACAAAGACACAGTGCCGGCGGAGTAGTCATCGTCAGTGGAAGCGGAAAGATCGACATCGATAATACCTTCGAGGCCAGATTGAAGCTGCTGGAGGAGTCTGCTGCGCCTGCGGTGCGAGAGGCTCTATTTGGCAAGAACCCCAACCGCAAGTTCACTGATTAGAACCTCTTAGCCGCTTGCTTGTATGAACGCCTCTACTCTATCTATACTCTAACCCGCTTTGATGAGTGTACTACTGGGAGGCTCTTCAACCACCTGCGACTTGGCAACCCGTATCGTTGACCAGTCTGCGCTGTCGTAGTTTAGAGGCTGGGTATCGCATGTTTAACTTGTTTTGTCTGATTTGGAACTTGGCCCGTGGTAGAATTGACTACATTTCAAAAGGCTCGCTATAAGACCGCATCTAGTGAATTGTCGCGTACTTGGCACCTTTACATAGTAGCCCTGTTTTTCACTTGAACTTGACGACGATCGTGTTTGGGCTGTGAGGCTCATCGGAGTCTTTCACATCTGAGAGTGATTGCTTTGACGTCTGCTCGAGAGCAGCCTCCGGGGCAGCCTCTGGAGCTTTTCGCAAAAAGCTCTTCATGTAGTCCTGCTGTTTCGGAAGGAACGGATCTTGCTGTTGGCCCGGAAGATCGAAAATGCTCTTCTTTGCCTTTCGGCGAGTGCGAACAGAGTGTGCTAGTCGTTGCTGTACCCATTCTATCACACTCTTTGCTTCCGTGCGAGCAAGCTTCATTCCCGAGTCATTGATCTTTCGCCAGGTCCCCCTTAATCTTTGCGCAAGCTCGTCGATGTCACTGTTGAACTGTTTCTCGTGTTCTGGATCATCAGAGGGTGTAAACGAACCGTCATCCACTGCAACGTTAAGAAGTAGGACATTGGCTTGTAGTTCCGCAAAATCCGTTTTCGGTCCGACGAAGAAATCGTTGCGGTCCATTCTTTCTATGATTCCACGAACAGTGACTACATCATCGGGATGGTGGCGGCCCAAAGATGGATCGTCGAATAGGAATACCACGGCCAGCCGTCGTCTCAATTCATGGACTCTCGTCTTACTAACTGGCAGGCATGTCAAAGCATTTGTTCTGACGCATTGTGCCTTCACCAGAGTATGTAGCATTGTACATGTCTCGAAACACTATCAAAAGGTCAGTGGCGGTTTCCCGGGGCGGTTTCAGAGCACAACTCACAAAGGTGTCCCAGCTTGGCTGGGGGATAGCATCTAGGAGGGTATCTAGGGTGGTCTCGTAGGTGGTCAAAAAGTTGAGGTCGTAGATTAGAAACTTGTCGAGTGACATGCGCAGCAGCGCTTGTGATGCGTAGACGATGGACTCCTGGGCCATGTATGGTGATATGGCCGTGATAAGTGATAGGAAAGAACCCAGAGGTGACCAGTCGCGACCTTCATAAGGCTCGACGCCCGGCTTCGATAGATTTAGCATCGAATCACATTGCCCAAGCTCAGTAGAGGCACCGAAGCGATACAACAACTGCTCCAGTCGTTGAGGCGTGATACGTGACTCGATCAGATATGTGCAGTCGCTGATCAGGTTGCAGTATTCTTGCCTGACAAGAGCTGACTTTTGAGCGCAGATGTTATCTAAAATCCAGTCGAACAGCTCTTCCGGCAACCCCCCTTGTAGTTGAAGAAGTGTGAGTGGCACTCCAGACGCAAGATGTTGTTCGCGGGTTTTCTGATCGCCCTGAGTCAATAGCCTCCAAGGACCCTTGTTAAACTTTTTGGGGGCAGCGCTGGGAAGAGGCATGGTGTATTCTTCAGAGAAGAAGCAATATCGAAGTTGCGAATGGCCGGGCTCTGACCTCTTGACTGCTCGCATGACTTTCTGTGCATCTTGACCAGTGCTGTTTTTGACAATACCTTCCATAATATCCTGTGACGTATCATCCGTCATCTGCTGTCCATCTGTTTGGTCATGCAGACTAGAGAAAGCTTTTGCTCTCATTGAGCTTGCCGTGATGGCATCGTCTTGTCGAGCATCCTTGGCCAGTGCCTTGAGGTCGAACTTGTGTTTGGATATTATGGCCAACGGAGATGCATGGAACTCGACCGCAGTTCTTTTGGCTTTTGGTGTACCAAATGGGTTACGGGCGGGAAATTGGGCTGTTTTCCCTGGGCGTGCTCGTCCAATAATAGTAGACAAATCCTCGAGTGAGTCGTCTGATGAGGATCCGAAGCCATCTTCATCATCCGAGGCTTGGATCTCACGTTGTTGCGTTGATGGAACAATCTTCTTCACGGGAGTGGTCGTTTTTTGTTCTAAGGGAGATGAAGGCGGATTTGGTGATGAGGGTTTGGTGGGTTGCTGTGTTGGAGGTTTTGTCATAGGCTTGAAGAAGCTCATGATATTTCCATTCTTACTCTTCTGAGACATATTGCCTCTGCCTGCATAACAGATAAAATATACCTAGGTAGCAATCAGATACAGGACCTCGAAGCTCCGGGTCCGATGAAGTCACTCGTAGAAATGACACCAAATCCAGTGTTTGTGAAGCAGTTGCAATTGGATGTCAACCGCGTTAATTGGTTCAAGTTGAGGCGCGTTTTGGAGGTACAGGGTGGGAGCACTCCATGGCGCCTCCTGTCGATTAAGTTATGTGGCTAATAATAAAGTGGCTGGTGACATTTTAGTGCTGAATCAGAGGCCTTGTCTTGTGACTGCTTAGTACCTACCTAGGTATGGACTCTGGACGATAATCACTTAACGTTAGTACTGACTGATCAAGATCGTAAGAGGACTCTTATCTATCAAAACCTCCAAAGCTACATCTTTGCCGTTTAGTTCATTTACAATTACTAGTATGTACTACGTACACTCTCGCCCTACCGCGGCGCCATTATCCCTGACTGTGGCGCATTAAGGCCAAGGTACGGGATACCTGAAGGAATGAGGCTGTGAACAAGTCTCGATTGATGGCCCCTTTTCCTGAAACTAGAATTTCCAGAAGAGTCTCGTTTGGGTTTATCGACCTTCTAGTTTACAGCATTGACCATGTCTCTATCAAGATACAGACGTAATGTTGTTGTTTTTAGCTCAAAAGTTTGTGCCCGAGATACGCGGCGTTCAAGGGTCAAAGCCAAGGCAAATCCATCCAGTGAAGCCTCATTGTGTCTGCGGAGTACCTGGGTATAATACCTACCTAGGTAGGTAGGTAGCTAAGCTACTAAATTAATCTATCATGGACACTTGCGTGTTTCGTCGTCAAGAAAAGGGGTTGTGCGTTCTAATGCCAAATCTGCCGAAAACACATTGAGAGGGAGGATCGTCGCTTCATTCCATCTTCCTGTTCCTGAACTGCTGCACAAATCACAATGCAGCACAGCATTGCATACAACCAAGGTTAGGGTTGAATCCTTGTGTTTGGCATGCGATCTGTCTCTGATCCCTGGAAATGCTTACGTGCGTCCATTGTCATGCTACTGTAACCTTGAATTGAATTGAATTGAATTGAATTGAATTGAATTGAATTGAATTGAATTGAATTGAATTGGATCCCAGCGCGTTCCTTTTACTGTAGAGAAATAATTAATGGATCGGGCTTTGATGGATCCATGAATCTTTAGACTAGGAAGTCCCTGAAAGTCCCAAATATTGGAGTAACGATACAATGTCTATATTGCTGGTTCAGTGCCATAATACATTGGATGGCTGGCTTCCAAGTCACGAGACATGCAAAATGGAGTTCTGAAGAAGCCCTTCTTCCGAGTTCTAGTCTACAGTCTAACGGGTGTCACGTACGGATACGGTTCCGTCTTTAGAATATCCGTAAGTACGGATACAGTAGAGGTAGTTCAGTAGTTGCTTTATTGTAGATGTGCTCCATTGTGAATCTTAACTCGTACCCCTGATATTTTTGTCCCGTCTGGAAATTTGGACCTGCAGATGGCAGGCTCAGGAGAGGAGACCCCTAACAAGGGTCCTCTAAGAGTTGACGAAACAGGGAGAAGGCAGGCAGTCGTGTTCCCGAGGCAGGGCAAGGGGGAACAATGGTGGACGTTAATGTCCATGTACATGTGTAGTACCCGTACGGATACATAGTAGAAAATGAGTATAGATATCCAAGATTGTGTGTACAGCTTCATTCATGGGTGCAAAAGACATGTAGTTTTGAATGTAACGCTGCAAGAGCACAGAATGCTGCCTTTTGTGCATCCGAAAAATCTGCCAGAGGCTCGGAAATAGCACAAACTTTTGACTTGATCGAATTCAGCTTGGAGTCAGGCTGAATCATGAAACGTCGATATTAGTGCATTTCCATCCAAGGAAGTGGGACCGTAGTCCATCGCTGTCAGAGGTCATTTACAGTAGACACGATGGTACGTAGTAAATAGCAATGTACCGGCGTCGCCGCTTCTGGCCGCATAAGAATGAGTCAATGCGGTTAAGAACCTATGATATTAACAATCGTCCCCGCTGCATTCATCTTTGTAAGCTTCGTTGATTGATCATGATGCAGACGGGAGGGAGCATGCTCAATCTAATAAGCGCGGTAGAAAAAGGATGTGGCGCTTCCCTCGCTCGTAATTAAACTCCGTGAGTCCGATCCGACAACACGGAGGTAGCTTCTTTGTATCCAACGTCTGGATATAACGGGATCTACGGAGCCCGAGAAAAATGGAAGCATCATGTTTTGCATCCGAGAAAGGAAGGCGTTCGTGATACCCCAGGATCATCCATAGGACTGCCATGCCAAGAGAGTAACAGAAGAAGCCGAGGATAACATTGAATTGAGTAGTCAACGTAGAGAGAACAAAAAGAACAGAGCGGTCATTAATTGAATATCGAACGTCCATCCATACTTAGCTATGGTACTTGCTGCGTACGCGGAGCTTGCAGCATAGTACAGTAGCCCAAGGTTACGTCGTCTCACTGAATGAGGCAATCGCGCGAAGATCTGGATAGGCTTATTGTTACTACGTAGTACTCTATGTACCGTATCCGTACGAGGCTGTTGAAATCATCCGAGGACCAACGCAGACATGGACAGATGCTGATGATGCTTCATCACTTCTATAGCCATGTCGTGGAGGGCCAAGAACCTTTAAGAAGAGGGAGACCTCGATTGCCTCCATACCTACGGATAGACTACCTACTAATTATCTAGTCTAGTAGGCAGTCTCAGATTTTAAGTTACAGTGTCGACAACAAAGGACGGGACGATACCGGATCTTGATGCCGCCAAGCGACTGAAACCCATAAAGATCATCACGCATGGTCGAAAAGAACAAAAAGAGTGGAGGATCCCGTCTCGAAACACTGTCAACTACCAACTGGTGTATCCTCTGTCCCCTGATCCTCGTCAGGAAATTTGCGCAGTCACCGCTCACAGATTACATACGTATATGCATACGGATACAGATACAGATATAGGCTGCAGTGCTGCACAGAGTATCCCGTGTTGTAGAAAGACAAACTCCGCCTACCGTTGAGCTACCGCAACACCGCAAAATGTAGGTAACGGTTGTCCTCGCTTACCGACGCGGTGAAGATGAGAACTCTCCTCGAAACACCGCCCCTTCTTGCTTACTCGACCACGGGATGTGATACAACGCGAAAGAGCAGCGGTGACGACGTTGGCAACAACTGCAGACTCTAACTCTTGCGGACTGATGTTGGCTTATTAACTGCTTCTCAAGAGTCAAGACTCACCCTCACCTGCGTATTAATTGACATGTTTGGTGTGGTAATGACAACGGCCCGCCCGGACGAGTGAAATGCCCGTAAGCGGAGTCGATAGACGGAGGCAACGGAGCTAGATTCGCCAATTTCTACCTTTGGCCCCGAGATTTCCATTTCCTGTGTTGGATAACTGCATTGAAAGACTGGGAATAACCGCTTGTACGGTACGGATACACCCTTCGCAGAAAAACAAGCAACAGGTAACTCAGGGACAATCTTGACAAGCTCCTTGGCAAATTTAGACGCGTCCTATTGTAGGCTTCCCCCTTTGCAAGGGGTAGATTGATGCTTCAAGGGGGCCAGCAAATGCCAGCCGGAGGCGTATGCAGCACCATAGCGTGAGAGGTTGAAGTTGCCGACAAAGCTCTGAAAGGACCGAATTTTCGTTTGACGCTGTAATGACAGTAACTCTCAGCGTGATGCGAATATATTGACCAGATCGTCTTTGATCAGTATGGGATCTTGTTGTGGTCTTGTTAAGGTACCTCGAATATGACAGATCCCTGGACGACGAGGTTCCATTGCAGCTTCTCGTCTTCTCCAATTGGACGTAAGACGTTCACTTGCTCAAGTTAGCGTCGGGGATCTGTAGCGGCCGCCAATGCCGTAACAGACACCCGAGGGTCAGGGAGACACCTATGCGTGTTGTTGCTGCACTATTAGGTTCTCAGGGCTGAGATTTGGTCTGCTTATAGCTGACCTGACCTGACCCGGCCATCTTCATGTTTACACGATGATTGCATGTGCTGACAAAAACAGTAAATAGAGGGGAGAAAGAACCTAAGATACGGATAGACTCGAGTTAGATCCGTGGCGTTGACGTTTAGTGGACACAACCGCCGTGAGAAGGTTGCTCGTCCATGGGATTTGGCCGTTACCTTACCGCTGAGGACGGTACAATACATCACCATCACTGTCAGTACTGATGCTCATACCCAGCGAGTCGTGTCCTCTCTTGTTTATTGGGGTTCAGATGAAGATAGCAGTAATTGTCGAACAATCGTACTGAGCGGTGTTCCAGTACGGTCTTGTCTATCCTTTAAATCAGTAGCAGCCCGGTACAGTAAGCATGACTGCGAGACAACTCATCGCAAAGGCAACATGGAAAGTCACTAACCATTCTGTGCCTATGCAGGGCCTAAAGCATAAGTGAGGTAAGGCAGCCCGGGTGGAAGAAGATTGACAGGGTATAGTAGGTACTTAAGGGGTACATTCCGGGCAAAGCAGATGAGTGCGTCGGATGGGTCGGGATCACGACAACCCACGCACGCACGCCCACCCACCACAAGCTTAGGTGCTGCTCGCCCCACGCCCCCGACACCCTCTCTCCACTGCCCATTTCCCCTTCAACAGCGCTCTCCAGCGAGTCTCAGTGGTTCCAGTGCGTGTCTCGAGCGGGTACCACCCAGAATTGGTCTCTTCCCATTGCTAGAGTCTCAAACTTTTTGGGTGGCTGCTCACTCTAACTGGCGGACGGGGTGCAGTCTTCTCCAAAGTCCACCGTAGCTTTTTTCTTCCCTTTCTTGCCTTGCCTTGCCTCGCCGCCCCGTTCTTTCCATAGTGACCCATCCATTGCTTACACAATTCCCCTTGTACCGTACTTCCAGCCATCCAGACTTCTCTCGTCACCATCAACAACCTACTTTACCTTACTCTCCACGTTCTCGTTTCACTCCCCTTCTTCCATCGTCTTGACGACTTCCCAACGGCCCTGGCGACGCCGTTTACTTCAATAAAATAACCCACGCAGTCGTCGCCATTAATAGACTTTTTGACTGACGAGCAGCTGGTGTTGCTTCAATTGCACCTGCTCCATTCTCTTCGACACTGCCTTGTGCCATCCAACAACGCACCGTGCCGTTTTTGACCAGACGTATCCCGCCGCGCTCGACTCCGTCCCACTCATCTCTCTCAACCTGGCTGGCATCGAGGGGCCGATCGGGCGCTTGCCCGCGACTTCATCATGACCACAACAACAACCGCCGACGGTCATCTCGCCCCCGACGATTCTCAGCATCTGAGTGCTACTCAACGATCGCGTTGGGCCACCCAAAGAAAAAGCGTCAATAGCAGCAATAACAAGCGCAGTTCTATTCTCGATCGCATGGGACACAAGAAGACGGGCTCCAATGAAAAGAATCCCCCTTCTGACGGTTCCGACCCTCCCGGTGACGATGGACAACCACCGCAAGCGAATCCCGACAACCAGAACGGTGGTGAGGAGGAAGAGGAACACGAGAACCGGACTTTGTTCTTCAACCAACCCCTACCGAACGAATTTCTAGATGAGAACGGTACACCCAACCAAACATTCATCAGAAACAAGATTCGAACAGCCAAATACACCCCTCTGTCGTTTGTCCCCAAGAATTTGTGGTTCCAATTCCATAATGTTGCAAATATCTTTTTCTTGTTCTTGGTTATCCTGGTTGTAAGTTGACCGTTGCCTTTAAACTCTCAAGTAGCCTTGTGAATAACCTTTGACCTTGTGTATAGATCTTCCCAATCTTTGGCGGAGTCAACCCAGGTCTTAACGCTGTGCCTTTGATCTTCATCATCGCAGTCACAGCTATCAAGGATGCCATCGAAGATTACCGACGAACTGTTCTCGATATTGAGCTCAACAATGCCCCTGTTCACCGACTACGAAATTGGAACAATGTTAATGTTCTGGAGGGCGACGTATCCCTTTGGCGTCAGTTCAAGAAGGGAACTTCCAAATTCTTCGGTGCAATCTGGCGTGCGACTCAATCGCTCTGGTCCAAGAAGGCAAAAGAAGAGAGGGCGAAGCGCAAGGCCGGGCCAAGCGAGGATGATGCTCCACGTCCCTCAGTTGAGACGCATCGAACTAGGCAGTCTATGCGTCAGTCTATGGCGTCGCCTTTCTCCGGACGAGAGTCTTTTATGTCTGCCCGAGAGGATATCCAGATGACCCCTGTTCCATCACCGTCGCCTCAGGCTACGCCCCACGCTCATTTTGAGATGCCCGACCAGCAAGATGCTAAGCGCGCAGCTGCTCTGATGCAGATGAAATCGGATATTGTCAACTATCAGCATCCTGCCGCGGGTGCTCGCTTCCAGAAGGACACATGGAAGAGTCTCAATGTTGGCGACTTTGTCCGCATTTACAACGACGAAGAACTTCCCGCCGACGTCATTATCCTCTCAACTTCTGATCCTGACGGAGCTTGTTACGTCGAAACCAAGAACCTGGACGGCGAAACTAACCTCAAGGTTCGCCAGGCTGTGCGTTGCGGCCGATCGCTCAAACATGCCAGAGACTGCGAGCGCGCCGAGTTCGTGGTTGAGAGCGAGGGTCCCCAGCCAAACCTTTACAAGTACAATGGCGCCATCAAATGGAAGCAACACGTGCCCGGATACCTGGACGACGAACCCGAGGACATGACCGAACCTATCACCATTGATAACCTCCTTCTGCGTGGCTGCAACCTCCGAAATACCGAATGGATCGTCGGCGTAGTCGTTTATACAGGGCACGACACCAAAATCATGATGAATGCCGGTATCACTCCTAGTAAGCGCCCTCGTATTGCGAGGGAGATGAACTTCAACGTTGTCTGCAATTTTGGTATCCTGCTCATCATGTGTTTGCTCGCTGCGATTATAAATGGCGTTGCTTGGGCGAAGACCGATGCTTCCCTTCATTTTTTCGAGTATGGATCTATCGGTGGGAAGCCGGCAATGAGTGGTTTCATCACATTTTGGGCTGCCATCATTCTGTTCCAGAATTTGGTTCCCATTTCACTCTACATTACGTTGGAAATTGTTCGTACCTTGCAGGCTGTCTTCATCTACAACGACGTGGATATGTACTATGAACCCATCGATCAACCATGCATTCCCAAGTCTTGGAACATCTCGGATGATGTCGGTCAAATCGAGTACATTTTCTCTGACAAGACTGGTACCTTGACACAGAACGTCATGGAATTCAAGAAAGCGACTATCAATGGACAACCATACGGCGAGGCTTACACGGAAGCCCAAGCTGGAATGCAAAAGCGACTTGGTATCGATGTCGAGAAGGAAGGCAGGCGGGTTCGTGCTGAGATTGCTGACGCCAAGGTTCGTGCTCTAGCCGGTCTCCGTGGTATTCATAACAACCCGTTCCTCCACGACGATGCTTTGACATTCATTGCCCCTGACTTTGTCTCCGACCTGGCTGGCGAGTCGGGCCCCGAACAAAAAGACGCCAACGAGTTTTTCATGCTTGCTCTGGCTCTCTGTCATACAGTCATGGCTGAGAAGGTAGATGGCGACTCTCCCAAGATGATATTCAAGGCCCAGTCTCCCGACGAAGAAGCTCTAGTCGCTACTGCCCGTGACATGGGCTTTACTGTACTTGGAAGCTCTGGTGAAGGCATCAACCTTAACGTGATGGGCGAGGACCGACATTATCAGATTCTGAACACCATCGAATTCAACTCTAGTCGAAAGCGAATGAGTTCGATCGTGCGGATGCCGGATGGACGAATCATTCTCTTCTGCAAGGGTGCCGACAGTATTATTTATGCCCGCCTCAAGCGTGGAGAGCAAAAGGAGCTCAGAAAGAACACTGCGGAGCATCTTGAAATGTTTGCTCGTGAGGGTCTTCGAACGCTCTGTATTGCCTACAAGGAAGTCTCAGAGCAAGACTACCGAGCTTGGAAGAAGGAGCATGACGCCGCCGCCTCCGCCCTAGAGGAACGGGAAGAGAAGCTGGAGACTGTTGCTGAGCTGATTGAACAAGATCTATACCTTGTTGGTGGTACAGCTATTGAAGATCGGCTACAAGATGGAGTTCCTGACACAATTGCTCTCTTGGGTAATGCCGGCATCAAGCTCTGGGTTCTTACCGGTGATAAGGTTGAGACTGCTATCAATATCGGGTTCTCATGCAACCTCCTTAACAACGATATGGAGTTGATTCATCTGAAGGTGGACGAGGACGAGTCCGGAGAAATTGCTGACGAGACTTTCTTTGAAATGGCAGAAAAACTTCTCGACGACAATCTCCAAATCTTTGGCATTACCGGTAGCGATCATGATCTTGCCCTCGCGAAGAAGAACCACGAACCTCCGGCTCCAACTCACGGACTGGTCATTGATGGTTTCACTCTTCGATGGGTTCTCAACGATCGACTGAAACAGAAATTTCTCCTGTTGTGCAAGCAGTGCAAATCGGTCCTCTGCTGTCGTGTTAGTCCTGCCCAAAAAGCTGCTGTGGTAGCCATGGTCAAGAACGGCCTTGATGTCATGACCCTCTCTATTGGAGACGGTGCCAATGACGTTGCTATGATTCAAGAAGCCGATGTTGGTGTCGGAATTGCCGGTGTTGAAGGTCGTCAGGCTGCCATGTCTTCTGACTACGCAATTGCTCAGTTCCGCTTCCTATCAAGATTGGTGCTTGTACACGGCCGATGGTCTTATCGCCGCTTGGCCGAGAGTATTAGCAACTTCTTCTACAAAAACATGGTGTGGACCTTCGGAATCTTTTGGTATGAGATCTACTGCGATATGGACATAACATATCTCTTCGACTACACATACATTCTCATGTTCAACCTCTTCTTCACATCAATTCCTGTCGCTATTATGGGTGTACTGGATCAGGACGTGTCTGATAAGGTATCTTTGGCTGTTCCTCAGCTCTACCGACGTGGCATCGAGCGACTAGAGTGGACCCAACTCAAATTCTGGTAAGTAACACTTCACTGATATTGCTACTCTGTGCTAATAAGGCGAAGGCTCTACATGATCGACGGAGTTTACCAGTCTATTATGGTCTTTTTCGTCCCCTACCTTCTCTTCATGCCTGGTACCTTTTTGACTGCCAATGGCCTTGGCTTGGAGGATCGTCTCCGTTTCGGTGCCTATATTGCGCACCCAGCCGTTATTACGATCAACATGTACATCCTGATCAATACCTACCGGTGGGATTGGCTCATGGTGCTCATCGTCGTCATCTCGGACGTATTCATTTTCTTCTGGACCGGCGTCTACACTTCCTTTACCAGTTCAGCATACTTCTATGGTACCGCCGCCCAAGTCTATGGAGAGGCCACCTTCTGGGCATGTTTCTTCCTAGTGCCTGTCATTTGTCTTTTCCCACGCTTCGCTATCAAGGCTCTACAGAAAGTTTACTGGCCCTACGATGTGGATATCATTCGTGAGCAGGAGAGGATGGGCAAGTTTGCTCACCTTTATCAGACAGAAGAGACAGGCGACCCTCTCACCGCTGACACGAAGAGCGACAAGTCCAAGTCTTCCAAGAGCTCAAGAAAGTCCAAGAAGATGCCGAAGCATGTTGCTTACGGCAGTGTCGATGAGGATCTGAGACCGATCTACCCCCCTTCAACAGCCACGAGAACGACGACATATAACCAGCACAGCCAAAACGGTAGCGACTCGACTAATTATACGGCGCACAGAATCTCGCTGGATGTACCTATGCAGGGTCGCCCTTCCATTGATCGTGCCCGGCCTTCCTACGATCGAATGCGGGCCTCGATGGACCGTGTCAGACCCAGCTTCGAGGCTAGCAACGACTTCACGTCAGCAGCACGGTTATCCCGAATCGAATCGAGTCAATCACAAGTAGGACGTTTTCGTCCTCGCCTCAGAGGACTCTCGCTCACCAAGAGTGCCAACATATGAGAAGCGGGTTGTGGTTGTCACTAGTTGATTCTTTCTGTACTGCCCTCACCGCTGACGACACGGACCTGTTTTCTTGTTTTGGAGCTTTGTTTCTCTCCGGTTTTTGTTGCTTTTGATATCCAGGCCTTTATTGTGGCCAGTGATGCACTTATGATCTGCATGAGCGATCTACGAGCTGCTCCCTCGCCTTTATTCGTATGCTCATACACTGAAGCACGCAATGAAGGCAACGAGGTCGAACCTGCTCTTTTTTATTTTATTTTACTGTCCTCTCATACTTTGCCTGGGAGGTTTGCTTTACATACGCAGGGCGTTATAAAGGGGCAACGCAAAAGGGGGGTTCGTTTTTCTGTATGAATTGTTTTTGGTGACTCGTGGTACTATCACTTTTTAGTCTTATATTCTCCCCCAAAGTTTTCCTTCTACACTTTTCTTTTGCATCTTTAGAGCTGGAGAGCAGCAGCAAACCCATTCCCTGACGAAGACTATTTCATTATTGCGCAATCAGAGTTGAGAGAGAATGAAGAAGAAGAGGACAGCGAGCGAGCGATCGAACGAGATAGGAATTGGGAAAGAGGAGATATTGAAACCAGAAAGAGAGAAAGAGTGGGAGATAGGATGCTCGTGGTAGTAGATAAGCAGCGGTTATATAATCAGGTTGTCCTTTATTCTGGAAACCAGACACGAAAATCAATAAGATGATATGCAATACAATTGCTGGACTTCAAGTAACGACTGCGAGTGACTTGTTTAAATATGATGATCCTCCACCAACATTCGCTTTGTACGTACGAATGGTTCGATTTTAGTATTAATAAGTAGTACCTACCTACCTACCTAGGTACCTACCTAGTGGGCGAGTACGAATACGCTACCGGCATCGGTCAAGACTTGGCAGGAACAAGTGTACAGACAGACAGAGTACTACCTGCCCTTGGGTACGTACCTGCCGATCACATCTAACTGGCCCTGGGTGTCAGAAAAGTTGACCGGTAAAGTATAAAGAACGAAATAGTTTAGTCACGTTATGTGGCTATACAGTGGCACTCAGACTACTTTATTCTGACGCCCCAAGCCTCATATGACAATTTGTTTATTACCGTAGAACCGCAACTTAATTAACTTCACTCCCACTTTAAATCGTTCCGACTCGCATGAGCTCCAGCCGTCGCATGATATAAAGGGGCCACTCAATTCTTTAGGTCAAAGATCTTCTTACCTTTTGGCAAACAGAATCGATCATGTCTGCACCTGTAATGGAGGCTCAAGAGCCTCTGCTCCTTGCCATTTGGCGGCGATGCAGTGAAGTGGCGGCAGAGCATAACATCTCGTATGTTTTATCTATTCAGCCATTGAAGACGACCAACAAGCTAACACAACCCCTTAGACAATCTACCCTCTCTGCTGCTGGCACAGTAGTTGCTATCATCGCCGCTACCTTGATTCTTCGCATCACCAACGCCATTGCTGCAGCTTCCGTTTCAGCAGCCACCAGCCGTGCACGCAAGTACACCGTTCACTCGCCCAAGGTCCCCGAGCCGTACACCACCGTCGATATCCCCTCTGTCAAGGTCTCTGGCAGCTCGGCAGTTCAATGTTATGCTCCAGCTACTGGTCAATTCTTAGGACACACCAACCCTTCTACACCCGCCGCCATCGATCGCGCAATTTCCGCTGCCGCGACTGCGCAGAAGACATGGGCTGAGACTACATTTGACGAGCGCCGTGCCGTATTGCGATCCCTATTGCAGCATGTCCTCGACAATGCTGAGGAAATTGTCAAGATTGCTTGCCTCGATAGTGGAAAAACTATGGTCGATGCCCAGCTTGGAGAAATTCTCGTTACAGCCGAGAAGCTCAAGTGGACGCTATCCCATGGCGAACAGGCGCTGCGCCCTTCGCGCCGTCCTACCAACTTCCTCATGATGTACAAGCGTAATACAGTTCACTACGAGCCTCTTGGTGTTGTTGCTGCCCTGGTCAGCTGGAATTACCCTTTCCACAACTTCATTGGTCCCGTTATCAGTGCTCTCTTCGCCGGCAACGGTATTCTCGTCAAAGTTTCTGAGCAGACGGCTTGGTCCAGCCAGTACTTTACCAATATTGCTCGAGGCGCTCTCATTGCTCACGGACATGATCCCCAACTTGTCCAGACCATCGCCTGCTGGCCTCAGGCTGCTGGCCACCTCACTTCCCACCCTGGCATCAGCCACATCACATTTATTGGATCGCAATCAGTTGCTCACCATGTCGCTGCTAGCGCAGCTAAGAGCCTTACTCCTGTTGTTGCCGAACTCGGCGGCAAGGACCCCTTTATTGTTCTGGACTCCGCATCTCGCGATCTCAAGCGTATCGCTGAAGTTATTCTTCGCGGAACCTTCCAAGCCGCTGGTCAGAACTGCATCGGTATCGAGCGAGTCATTGCCCCTAGTGCTATCCACGACAAGCTTGTCGAAATGCTTGCTCCCCGTGTCAACGCTTTGCGACTAGGCCCCGATGCTGATATGGGTGCCATGATCTCAGATGCCTCATTTGACCGCCTCGAGGAACTCATCACCGAAGCTGTTTCTCAAGGTGCCCGTCTGCTCGCTGGCGGCAAGCGTTACAACCACCCTGAATACCCCAATGGCCACTACTTCCAGCCGACTTTCCTCGCCGACGTCACCCCTGATATGCGTATCGCACAAAACGAGTGCTTCGCTCCTGTTCTTACCCTTCTCCGTGCAAACTCGTCCTCCCCTGAAGATATACTCTCTATCGCCAACGCACCCAACTTTGGCCTTGGTGCCTCCGTCCACGGCTCTGAGAGTGATCCCAGCCTTCAACCTATCGTCAAGGGACTTCGCGCTGGTATGGTCGCTGTCAACGACTTTGCAGTCTACTATGCTGTTCAGCTGCCTTTCGGAGGCGTCGGCGGTTCTGGTTATGGTCGCTTCGCAGGCGAAGAAGGCCTACGAGGACTTTGCAATGCAAAAGCTGTCTGTGAGGACCGCTTTGGCTGGTTGGGCATACGCACCGGCATCCCACCACCAGTGCAGTATCCCATCAAGAGCCAGCCTGACAGTTGGAAGTTTACCCACGGCGTTGTTGAACTTGGCTATGGCGCCCCTGTTAGGAAGCTCAAAGGCCTTGGCAAGATCCTACAGAACATGTAAGCTGGAGGGCTGTGACAGACGCCAGAAGAGACATAGGAATTAAGGCAAGAGTACTGCATAAGCAAGTCGGATTGAATTTTAAAGACATGTTTGATCGTGACTCTGCTAATCAAACGATGAAACAATCTCATGAGTGATGAGTAGAAATGAATTGACACAGTCTTACTTACCGCGCACCAACATTTGCTCTCTACACGCTCCCAATACCTTCGCAGAAATCGAGTTTTCATCAACCCTTGCCCATAAGGTGAGTAACAGAAGAATTGTCCTCTAAGGCTTAGGCTACAATAATAAAGTAGCCTAAATGTTTATCTAAGCTAGCAATAAGGCGACGAAAGTATTTCGTCTCTTACACTCTCGGTGGCCAATTGTATGGGCGACTATGTTCTCACTTTATCGTAATATATGTATGGTATGGCGAATTCATAGGGAACGGGTCGAGTACAAGTCTGCCTTTCATGAAGATCTTGGCTATCTATTAAACTAGGCGAATCGAGATAGTCAGATCTGTCCTTGAGCCTCCCTTGTTACTTTCCTTTGCCTTTGCCCTGCTCCAATACCTCGCGACTGATGACCGGTAATCACCCACTCAGTTGTGCGGCTGTAAGTAGACTTACCACGCATCGGCGGCAACAGTGGCAGCATGGGACTTTTCGCTCGCCCCCCAGGCGTCCCCGTCACCATCACCAGCACCAGCAACAGCAACATCGCCTCCACCCCAAGCATTACCAGTGTCGGCACCGTCGGCACCATCGACACCCCAGGCGTCGCCGGCATCGCCAGCGCCGGCATAGTCGTTAGGGTCAAAGTCTGAGTCGGCTTCAAACTTGAGATTGGCGCGTGCGTCGCCTTCTGGAACATACTGCTGCAGAAAATCAGGGATTTCCTGATTAGTCTCGAGGAGAGTGCGGGTGAGAACACTGCCAAGTGGTTCGTCTCGCTCAGAAAAGAAAGAGGTGGCTATGCCACGGTGCCCGATACGACCAGTTCGCCCTGAGTTATATGTTAGTGAATGACAAATTGTTAAGGGAAATGATCGTACCAATGCGATGGGTATACTCCTCGATACCACCGTACTCAAGAGAGGGAAGATCATAGTTGATCACGTGCCTAACGTTCTGGACGTCGATGCCACGCGCAGTAACTCCGGTAGCGATCAGAATGGGTGCGTTGCCCGACCGGAAGGCACGCATAGCAGCCTCACGCTCCTTCTGGGTGCGGTCACTATGCATGGACGTGACAGGCAGATGCATGTTGAACAAAAAATCATCAAGGTTGTCAGCGGCCTGACGGCTGTTGACGAAGATGATCGTACGGATGCCATGCATCTCCTCGAGCAATCCTACCAAAAGCTCTCGCTTGTCATGAGACTCGGCCTGAAGGACGACCTGTCGGATGTTGGAACTAGTGCTGCCAGCACGACCAACACGGAAGCGGACGTGGGACGCAGCTAGGTAGGTCTTCGCGAGATCTCGCGCGGGCTTAGGAAACGTAGCCGAGAACAAGCTGAACTTGACGTTGCCCTCGTCCTGTTCTATGATGATGGTTAGCAAGGGTGCTAGCTTGTTTGTATCCAGCTTACTTACCGCCGCCAGAGAGGATGGGGTTGAGCTCTTCAGCCCAATCGTCGTTCAAGAGCTCATCGGCCTCATCGATCACCATATATCGCAGGCGACGAAGAGTCAGAACACGGGGACGTTGAATGAAATCAACGAGACGTCCAGGAGTTCCGACGAGAACGTCACAGCCCATTTGGAGTAGAGAAACCTGATGGCTGATAGGTACGCCACCGTACACAACGCCAGGTCGCAGCATGGTGCGATAACAAAGTTTTCGCGCCTCGTTGAAAATCTGCAGGGCAAGTTCACGAGTTGGCACAACGATCAGAACGAGAGGCTCCGCAGTGACCTCGTCAACACCCTCACGAAAAGTGTGTGGGTTGGGCCGGAACGCCGCGAGCTTCTTGGCCTTGCCCATGAGCTTGCTCAGGATTGGAATCAGATAAGCCGCGGTCTTGCCAGATCCTAAGACTAAGTTAGCGACATTCGATGAATATTTCAATTGGCTTACCTGTCTGAGCAATTCCGATAACGTCGTGCCCCTGAAGGATGGAGGGGATTGTGAACTTCTGGATTGGAGTTGGGTTGTCGTAACCGCAAAGTTCAACATTCTCCAACATGGCGGGATGAATGCCGGCAGTCTTGAAGCTGACAACAGGGTTGATCTCGGTCGGGCCCTCTTGCTGGACCTCGATGCTGGCAATTCTGTGAAATGGTTAGCCCTAGTACGAAACCATAGGGTGAAGCAACTCACTGAGAAAAGTCAACCCCCTTTCGATCATGGCGGGTCGAAGGATCTCCGAAAAGCTCAAGTTCAAGCTCAGGATACTTGGGACCGACTTCGCCATACTCATCCTTCCAGTCATAGGTACGGGCGGTGCAGCCCCAAGTCTGGGCATCATCGCTAGTGGCCATAGAAGTGTAGTCAATGGCTTCGGGCTCAGTCCACCGTCCACGGGACGCATCGTAACCCTTGGGGGGCCCGGGCTGAGCGTCGCCATTCTGGACCTGGGTGTTTTCTGTGTCGTTGGGAAAAGCACCGGCCTCAGCAGCAGAGGGGAGTGCCTCAGTCATAGGGCCGGTTCCCCATGCGTCCGACATCGTGACTGAAACTATAACTCCGATGGTTAGAAAATCTACTGGAGCCACATGCAGAGGAGCAAGCGAGAATGGATATTGGAGATGAAGAAAACTTACTTCGAGAATTGATTCTGGGAAAAGAAAGCGGAGTCTTCGATGGAAATGCAGACGATGCGCTACAGGGACAATGGTCAATAAACTCTAGCCCCGAGAACGGAAATGAAGGAGAGAAGTCGACAAATACGTTCAAGGCCGAAAGGCAAATGTGGGAGTATGGGATGGATACCTAGGCAAGGGCAGGGAGGAAGGAAGCTGGCGAAAGAAACGTACCTGAAAAGAGCTCTCCGATGGAACAGATGATCGATACAGATCACGCTGCTATCCTCCTTCGGAAGTAGAAAAAGAAGAAACGACTTCTTGATCGACTTAAAGAAGATAGCTTGAGGTAGAGTAAGATGAGACACAGGATAAAGATCGAAGTATGTGTGTGTGTGTGTGTGGAGGAGAGAGAGGAAGAACGAGAGGGGGGAGGAAAGGGAAGTATTTATGCTGTTGCCTGGTGACGCACTTCTCAGCCCGTCAGTGATTCACTGCCGTATTCACTGCTGCAGGAGTAAGGAAGGAAAGAAGAAAGGGGAAAGAAATGGAAGGAAGCCGCTGTTTGCTAGTCAAGGCAGGTGCCCGTGCCGCGTTTGCAGTGATGTGCCAGGTGCCTGCCACTGGCAGAAATCTTTGAGAGGTCTCAAGCAACGGTGGAGGGTGATATGTACCTGCCTTAGTACCTAAGAAGGCGGCTAGCTGAATGGAAGGAAAGGAATCTATGGTAGGTAGTCAATCTGCTGGAGGAAGGAATTGCTCAAGGGTTGCTGTTTGGTGGAAGCGGAATTTGGGTAGAACAGTAAGATTGTTGTTATGAATCGAGAGAATAACTAAGGGGAACTTCACCGTAGGCTATCCCCCTCCGTTTCCTGTCAATCTATTTCACTAAAAAGTGCTAGTTGTTATATGCTTGCATTATTCATTGCGAGTTGTACCTACTTACCCGTGTTGTTTAGATAGGTAGATAGGGTAAACGCCCAAGTCCGGTTTACCAAACTTGACACTCGGGATAGCAACCTGGAAACAATGCACTTATCTTGTACTGGTTTCAGTCACTTATCTTGTAACATGCCCGATTACATTGACATACTCGGCAGAACAGCCCCGACTTTAGCACAACTTGCTTAAGGTTTATCTGCCTTGATATGTGTTAGGTGCTAAATATGTACAAGGTGTTGAGAAACGAAATAAGTTGAACATTTTATAACATCTAAGATCAGCACTTAGACTACTTTCTTTTGGCGAGAGGACAATGTTTCTGCTACCCGGGTAGTTGCCCATCTTCCAATTGACAACAGAACGATCGAGGTATTGCTACCGTAGGTATCTATCTACCTTAGGTATTTGGGGTATTTGGAAATCATATAAGGGCCTGTGTCAGATATGAGCAACCAGTTTAGGCGAACTGAGAGGGAAAAGCAAACTTGGAATGTGTCACGCCCAGCCAGAGAGAGTATTCGGCAACCCACAAGCATATCTAGAGATTATTGGGTGCGTTTAAGCTAGTAAGTGTCATTAGAAAATCCATTAAACCTTTCACCAAAGGCTCAAGAGATCCTGGGTATCCATTGCCGTTGAACTCTCGTATTCGCCCATTCCATTCTGAAGCACTTGGTCAAGGCCTGCTGCCGCTCGACCGGTAGCGCCACCTTCTTTCTTTGCTTGATCCGTACCCTTCAAGACTGCCTCTAGGAATCTTCGCTCGAAAACTCGTTGTCTCGCGTCGCGGCCAGGATACATTTCTCCTTCTTCATCTCGTCTAGTGCCGTATAGGTTGAGATGCTCGAAAGCGTTTGAATCCTGTGGTATTCTGTACAAGCTGTCCCATATCTCTGACTCATCATCGGGAATCTCAGCTTCCAGTCGAAGGCCAGCTTCTATGAACCGTGATAGTGTGGTGATTTGGCGAGCGTATGTTGAAGCATCCTTGGCGCGCAGACCAGATTTCGCGCCAGAGGACCACCCGGCTTTCGAAGTTGTCAATGCCCATCCCATCATAGCACAGAAACTGTTCAAGGTCTTCACCCAGCCACCGGGACACACAATCAAGTCGCTTTCGGCAACATCGAGAAGCCATTCCATTACACCCAGTGAGTCGTTACTAATGTCTGCTGAAAGATGAGTCAGGCCTGCACGAATGAACATGATGGCCTGTTCCACGCTGTGTTTGACCTCCTCAGATGGGAGTTCTTTGAAAAGTTTGAGAAGTTGACTTCGAACTGGCGTCGAGCTATCCGATATCAAAGGGAGCAACTTGACAAGCACTGCATGTGTTCCTACAGGGTTGACAGGAGGCTCCGAAGAAAGTTGAGAAGTCAGATATGCCAATGCTTCCCTCCTTTGTTTGTCCGATTTGGAAGAAGAAGCGAGTGACAGATTATGCTTGAATTGTTGAACGACATCGGGTGCGACTGTTGACAGTGACTGGTGTCCCATCACAATCGCTATGATGGTTAGTTATGGAGAGGCATAGACGATGAGATTTGGTTTACCTTTTGACTTGAAACTCGTGTCTGTAAAATTTGAAGCTTTCGGTTTATCCTTTCCAACCTTGAACTTGGGTTTCTATATCATATTTGTGAGTTCATGTTCCCATAAGACAGTGAGGGTCGATGCCATACTTGGAAGTCCTTCTGCTTCTCTCGCTTCTTCTTGTTGCTGGAACCCATGATGGCGACTTAGTTGTGGATAGAAATATGATAGAGTGATAAAATTTCAGTGATGTCTGACGACTTCAGTCTTGGTACTGAGATGCAGTTTTGTATACTCCGTACTGAGATTTACATTCTTCGATCATTAATGATAAGATCTACTTTCCTGAACGGGTTTCTGAAATTTTAGCGGTGTCGGGCGGCAGAATGTACAATCTGCCCCGCGACGTCCCTCGGTCCTCTCTCTAGGTATCTAACCACGCCAGGAGCTGATAAGCCAGGTCTATCAAAGTAGCACGCGCACCCAGTAACACATTCGAAATGTCGGACTCGGCGCTGGTAAGTTACCTTGCAGCTTTTTGAGGATTAATCCGACTTACGAGTTTTCAGGCCAACGGGCATGATGCATTAGAGGAGAAGCTCGGTCGCTTGTCGAAGAAGCCTGGTGTTAAAGCTAGCATCGTCCTTGATCGCGCTACAGGCGCGATCCTCAAAACCAGCGGACAAGTTGACGCTCTTCAAACGTCGAAGTCTCGGACTACATCCACGGCTACAACATTTTCCAACGACACCCCAGCGTTAGAGGAAAGCGAAACCCGAGGCGTCGAGCAGTTCGCAGCGATCGTCTGGAATTATGTGAATAGCTCCGGCAACTTGGTCCAGGAGCTGGATGGCGAGGTAAGGATAATCCCCGACATTATGGATATTCAGAGCTGATACTCGATAGGATGAGTTGAAGCTACTACGGTTACGGACACGGAAACAGGAGTTGGTCATTGTACCCGACCCAAAGTATCTGCTTGTCGTTGTGCATGACACACCGCCAGCCTGAGCTTCGAAAACACGGTCATCGAGGTTTTACAATGTTTCAGCAGAATAGGATTTCCCGCTCCCTAGTTTCTGCTGAAGGATTGAGGGAAGGATTTCCTTGTATCGAGGAACATGTTTGTTTCATTGGCTGCGTATTTCGGCACACGGCAGGCCTTGAAATCGAGAAGAACCAAGATCCAATGCTGGTCGATGTTGCGTTAGACCATGGTCTTGAGTAGCGCAAGAGAATTTCAACAGAAGTACAATTCTTAGGTCGGCAGTTGGTGAGGGAGGGAAGCGGCATTGGCAATTTGGGCTGGACTTTGCGCCCTTGCGGCCATTCCACCACCCGATTTCCTTATACCTTGCATCCCGTCGTCTCGGGAGCTATCATGATGCGCACGATCCCGATGAGCTTATGGCAGGCAACATAGAGGCGGTAAACACTACGCGGCTGCAAGTTACCGCGTATTGCGAGGGTTTTAATGGGCCGAGCAAGTACAGTACAGCTAGGCTGTGCCCCTTGTTTCACAATGACAATTTACGACGAAAATGGTGGTGACCGGAGTGGAAACGCTAAGCACTATTAGAAAAGAGCACAGAAGAGACAAGGTGGTCATGACAGTCGAGCATCATACTTAGATATCGAAAACCAACAGAATTGAGCAGCAGTTTCACTCCACACTTGTAACAGGCAAAGCTGCTAATGTGAGCTATTTTGTCGTTCACAACAATAGGGTTTCCACGGGGAAACACTACAGTACAACCTCCCTACCTCTACGCGCATGTCCGTGCCTAGCTAAATATGTATGTTTGCAGAAGCGAGCAACTCTATACTTACCACTGCAAGCTGCGTTGAAAGAAGGTTGCCACTATGGCAGGGCTGATACATGTTAAAAAGGCAAATGTCAAGCTGCCAATCAGACGACAAGTCTCTCAACCCTAGACAGCAAATATTCATGCTACTAACTAATAACGTATGGATGTATGGGGGTTATCAAGCGTACCTGTATGTACAATTGCCGATTTTGCAACGCAATGGCCTTTGTGGTAACATTTCCGGCAATAACATGTTGGAACTAGCAAGCTTCCAACCCAACATTGGCTGCGCCAGTTGATCAATACCACTCTGTACGTACTAGATAATTGCTACAAGATATCCATACATTGGCACGAATCGCAATTCTCCCCGGCTCGCTACGTAGTAGAAGCGACGGTGGTTTCGAAACACGTTGGCTGACCGACCTCCACTTTATTATATTCATTTCCGCAAGAAAGAGGCCCACAGACTGACGCATCTTCCTACATGAAGAGTGAGGTTTGGGGCTGAGCCTATCTAGTCAGTACGCATGTATCCGTAGGTAGGTTAGGTTTGGACTGCCAGATGATAATACTGGTGTTGTTAGATAGTTTCATCCTCACTAGCAAGGATCAAGCCTCGAGCTCACGGAGGCTAGGATATCCGGAAAACTTCCATTGTCCTCGCGGACATGCAGCGTAGAACGGGCCGTTGCAAAACTGGAGCATATATACCTGGGTCATAAGCCAGGTCATGGATAATATGCCAACCTCATTGCTGGATCCGGACCCGTATCTTCGCACACATGCAACGGTGAATCGACATAATTAGCAGATCCCTTCGGTTTTACCCATAAACAAGGTGCAACGGCCCACAGTCTGGACTGTACTCGCCTGGCATATCCGCCGCGCGTGGAGACAGAGCTATTGTTGCACGAACAAGAGACACAAAAGAAAGGCGGAAGAAGGGATTTATCTGCTGCATAGGATTGTGTACCGACGACCTGAGACAGCCGTTGAAAACCCCTACCTACCTATCCGTACCTAGGAAAAGCATTGTGCTGAGCATACCTTATACTTACATACATACGTACGTGGATCGCCCCGTGAAGAAGCATCCATTATTTGAATAGAAGAATGGATGCGATGGCAACCATGGTCCCGTCCAATGCTTTGGCGTGTCTCTCCCACAGATCCTGTTCTGCTTGTTTCCGTTCCTACTGAGGAATTGTGAGAACTGGATGTACTGTTGCCAGTGCAAGCGCAATCGTCACCCACGGAACGCACAAGAGGAATACTTAACTGACAGCGGTGGCATAGCAAAACACAGAACCTGGCTTTTTCGAAACAGAAACCTCTGGTTCTTGACCTACCTTTTTATCCTGGGCGGGTTTGATGTTATCGCGGTCATCGATCAGCCTGACCTGATCGTGGGGATCAAATCTGACCCTTCGGCGACGGATGCCCGCAGCGTCCAACTTATTGCGCGAAGAGGCCGGAGATCCACTCCGTTCAATATGCCATTGAGCAAAGCAAGGCCGTCACCACGGCCGTCTGCCACGAGCAGCTTCAGCAATGTCGCTGAAGCCAGAAAAGACAGGTTCAGTTTGAAGTCAGATGAGGATGAGGAGAATACGTATGGGAGAAATCGACAACATGGACGACAGCGAACCACGAGCGTTATCCCAGGCAAATCCGATACCGATACCGATACCGAGAACCAGAACCAGGACGAGGAAGAAGTTATAAACGAATCTGGCACCATAGATGCAGTTGCACCCACATCCGCATCGACTGGGGGTCGCTTTAAGCGGCCGGATTTTCTGATCCAAGGTCTCCTTGCTCGAGCCAAGAATCGCGTAAGGGAGCGCAGTGGGAGAGGAGAAAAGGGCGATGAAAATGTAAGTCAGGATTTTGATACTTGTATATTGTTGAGTCTGACAAGGCACTCGCTGTACTGTACTGTACCAACTCATCCGTCATGACTGCATGACATTGCCAATCAAAGACGCATCTGAGAGACATTGCGACATCAGACCACTGCATATACATACCTTATTAGCTACCTACTATTATTCAGTGTGTCGTGTGCTATGACGATCTTTGGTCAGGTCATGCCATTGTCCATTGACAGCCCTGAATTGGCCCCTCAATGGGCTCAGTTTGGGGGCGTTTCTGGCCGATGGCCTGTCTGTGCTGTATGGTATCTAAAACGGCAGGATCCATGTCATGATAATCCTATGTCATGTCAATTATGTTTTTCTTCTTCTTCTTCCTTTTCTATTCTTTTTCTTTTCTTTAGTTCTTTCTCATCAGGCTTCAATCACACATCACATCCATCCATATGCTGTATACCCTCAATTGGTCTCTTCTTGGCTACTCTCACCTGACCTGACCTGACTGACTGAATCGCTCCCCTCAGCTGCAACAGGAAAAGAACCAGAACCAGAACCAGAGTGTCACCACCGCCCTTTCTCCTACTAGTAATAGAAAGTCGTTCTCCCCGCATTCTCCTCCGCCACGCGCCGCTCCCCCCGACCGAGGCTTCCGCCCAACCCCACCTGCAACTTGTAGCTCTACGGGGATATTCCAGGGGACCAAGACTAAGACAAGAACTAATACTAAGACGCCTGCACCTGTGCCTATAACTACGTCTTCATCGTCACAGTCGCCGTCACACCTACCACGGTCCCTGATTTCCCCGCGTTCGCCTCCGGATCAGAACAAGCCGCTTCCTCCTCCTCCACCGACTCCGGGTTCTTTGTCCGACAAGGAAAATGCTACTTCTCCCCCGCCTAAGCCCATCTTGAAGCTGAACCGAATCATGTCTACTCTTACCGAGTCTGAGATCGAGAAGCTCTTCTCGGGTGCCCCTCAGTACTTTGCTCGTAGCGAGGGGCATTGTTCTGGTGCTCCCAATCCTAGTGTCGCATTTCCCTTTGACGAGGCATTGGAGATCCGCGACCTCACTGACCATGTACAAATCGAAGACCGAGCATGGAGTGGTCTCACAGCATGGCCTCACCTAACCAGGGACCTTAATCAGGATGCTGCTGCCCGGGCTCAGGCTGTCGACTCTCGCAAGGCCCACTTCTTCGTCCGCTGTCGGGAACGTCCCAACATGCTGAGTATGCAGGGCCTGGAGAAAGGTACTATGGGCTTCTCAGCTGCCCTTGAGCTCGCCGTGGGTGATGCTCTCGAGGAGGAGCAGTTCGGCTTCGATAGTCTGGGCAAAAAGGCTCATGCCATTGTCGAGGCACGTGAGCGCATGCTTTCGGCACTGGGTTATTTGCGTCGCTTGCCCGAGACAGAACTGATGGACCGTCTCAAGCGAAACGCCGAGCTGTATCGAGTCAATGACCTTCGCAAGAAAACCTCTGTCCAGACTTACCAGGATCTCTTTCATTCATTCATGCGGCCATGCAACTCTGTCGTCGATAAGCGCGACCACTACAGCTTGACCAACCAGATCAATGCCCTGATCAAGTGTCTCGGCACCGCCAACGTGTGGTTTGACTTCACTCATGTTGAGTGGAGGATCAGATTGGGGCAGATCCTGTGGGGAAGCGAAGACAATGATGAACTGGAAGATACTTCGTCGATCCACGATGCCACCAGTGCGAGTGAGCGGGCTGAGGAGAAGTATTGGCTCCTTATGCAAATTCTTGTTGCTACTGAACTTCTCATCCGACTAGATGCCATAACTGAGGGCGAGGAATACGGAGTTGAAGCTTTTCGGCCTGTTGATGTAGTGCATTTTGAGAGAGCAGCTACCCCGATGGTTAAATGGTCGCTGCATCTTGCACGAAGCTGGCTGGACAATATCGAAATTGAAAAGGTTCAGGAGCAACCTCCAAGCGATTCCAAGACAATGGGACCATCCACGCCTCCTCCGGCGACAGGCTGGCTTGGATCGCTCTTTAGCAAATTTACCTTCCGTCAGCACCATGACGACAAAACCATGGCCAGCTATAGCTATACTATCAAAGGTCGCAATCCACAACAGCAAGTGGACGGGCTCACCCATTTCGCCAAGAAGTTACTCTGGCCCGGCATTGACACGTACGAGGGTCTTATAGCGAACAATGCACGACAATCGATCATTAATTCAGTGCCAAGTCCTTCTCCTGCAGTTGATTCTGGCAAAACAACCAAGACGCCTTCTGAAACTAATGGATCGAAGCGATCGTTGTACTTTGGGTCGTATGACCACAAGGACAAGTCGCGGCCACAACGACGAAAGCTTTCTGCAGCACTTCATCCTTCTGGCTGGCTTTCGAAATCATATATATACGGTTTGATGCTTCCAGGGGACGGGTTATGTCATTTTTTGATGGCTACACTGCTGGAGAACGATAGCAAAGCCATGGGTCGCCTGGGATCCTTCGCTAACTTGTGTGGAGGGTTTGTGTATTCCGGCAAAAGTTTCTGGAGCACATCATGTATTGTGGGCCGAGTCATTGCAGCAGGTCAAGGTTCTGCCGAGTGTATGGGATGGGTCTCCAGTGATATCCTCCCTCTCGGTATCAATGAAGGCTGGGTCAATATTGAAGTTGAGGACGTGGCTGGTAGGCTCTTGCATACATATCCAGGACGAAGACCGAGCTAACAGATAACAGAAGATATGGCTCATTTGGGCAAGAAAGCCAGACTCTGGGCAAAGAAGCGAGTTGAGCGTGAATCCTCCATTCTTGGAGATGCCGACGAATACTCTTGCTTCCCTGCTGATTTCATTATCCCTCACGAAAATAGCTACTCGACACCACCTCCGCTGATTGGTGTTACTCTCCGATCACTGGAACTTGTGCCGTCCGAGTCTTCAAAGACAAATCCGGGAAGGGAAATCAAGAAGGACCCCGAATTGCTGTCGCGACCAGCCACTGTCAACTTCGCTGTGGCGATTGATGGATTCACAGCTGAGCATTTCTCGTTCTCTCTAGCCTACGATATCAGTTTTGTAACGGCACACCCGTGTTCGCCTTCTCACCGAGTCCGCTTCATCAAATCGCCGTCGAGCCCAACAATTCAGCAAATCGATGTATCTGGATCTGACACATTCGGGCAAGGCTCTCGGCCTGCCCATCGCACAGGTGAGGACAAACCTCAGCTTGCTGACGCCTGCAATATGCAGCTAACTTTATTCCCAGGCCATCCCCTACACAAGTGGTATAATTACGCAGTTATTCATATCTCGGAACTTATAAAGCGTCAACACGCTCCGCTCTCGGAGCTTCTTGCAGTCCCTCCTACACACCGTCGCACGCCATCTCGCGTAGGAAGTGACCGAGTGCTGGTAATTGACTGCATTACCAACTTATCCGAGGTGCCTCAATCTCCCACTATTGAGAGACTCACCTCAAAATATAATATTGTTCAGCGTCGCGGCAGTTTCCCTGCTGCCGAACAGATGCATTTCGAGTCCAGAAAACGACAGTTTGGTTCAGACATGGAGATTCTGGTTCGTGCGCTCTGCGCTCAAAAAGGCTGGAACGCCATCATCAGCCGACGAAAGCGAGGTTGTTTGGCTTGTGCTATCCGTGAAGCCGGCGCATTGCAGTGGAAGGTCATTATCCGGGTAGAGTGAGCCAAGCTCGCCTCTGTCATTACGAGCTTATGATACGGCGTTCATGTTATGGGTGTATAATGTCTGCTTGGGATGTGTCTATAAGCCCAAGCACTGTCTTGGGCCGGTCATTACGATGGTGGTTGTTATGGTATATATATATATACACATGTACGCTGGAGTTGAAATCTTGGAAGCAATCAATGTATATGTACACACATATTTTATTTACCTATGCATGGCCATAATTCAGTTTTCCTTCTGTGAAGACATCGAGATTATAAATGGAAACCAGATGAAAAATGACATCCTTTTACTCTTGACGGGTATTTAATATGTACTACCTACCTAGTAGTAGTACTCTACCCACCTAGAAATGGATATCTATTTGTCTACTTTACTTGTAGAAGTGCTGTGGAAATTCACTTCCCTTTTAGGTAGGTGAATTGGCTACGCCACGTTACCCCACCCAGGAAGGCGCCACAATTAAAGCCTCACCCCAGTTCAATTGGCCTGACAGGTCGCGCGAGCTTAGAGGTAATTGCGACAACCATCGAACAACCATCATTTCCCATCATCACAACAGCAAAGATGGCGCCTACCAAGGATCCCAGAAGAACCGATCTGAGTAAGTGACACGTATGCGGCGCTTACCTCCGAGTCAAGAACAAGCGTCATGCGCAATACAATCATCACAACTGCGACCAACAAGCTAACTTGATGACACAGTCGTCCCTTACCAAGAGCCTAAGAGCTCGGGCGAGTCCACCGATATCTCCTCGACCATGTCTACCACCCTTCCAATGGCCGCTATGTTCACGCGCAATAAGCTTGTGGGATGGTATGTAATTCCAACGACATCTGAGGACTGCGGAGACGTGGCGCGAAAGTGATGCGAAGCAAGAGGTGTACAAGTTGCTAACAATCTTCCGACACAAACAGGGCCTCTGTTGTTTTCTCCATTCAGAGTTGGCTCGGCGAGAGCGAGGATTCCAAGAAGAACTCTGCCACACCTGGGTACTTTTCTGTCGGCATGTCAAGTATGTTATGTATCTATTCATCCAACAGTAGGAACGCATACTAACAATATATAGTTATGGCACTTGTCGTCACTTATCTACCCATCTTCCTCCCACCCGTTGGTGGCAAGCAGGCTTCAGGTACCGAGGCCCCTGCTCCTGTTCCTCTAGCATAATCAATTGGGGAGCTGCTCCATGAGACGTGTATGTAATAATGGATGACCCGTGCAAGGCAGTACGAGGGTGAAGCTATCTAAGATTAATTGTCATTGAGCGTTATTATTTTTCCCCTTTGTCGACTGTGTCTGGAGTGAACCTATGGACAAGGGAACATGTGTAGGAAATCTGCCATGAGGTTTAGGAAGGGCTGGCAAGTCTAACGCTCTTGCGTTATGGGTTTGTGATTTTAAAACAACAAGCTGCCCAAAGTCTTAGCTTCTCTCTAAACTGCGTCTGTTATGCATCCAATGCCTGCTACATGGCAGAGAAGTTAAGTTGAAAGACGCCAGCAGAAGATCAACTCAGTCGCTGACCTAAATTTTCATAAAGTGGTGAAACTGTTTCATCTCATACCCTTGGCGGTCAATGTGTTTTTAATACTCTAATACATATATCGTTTAATCATAAACATCGTCAAACATCAAGCTACCAGCTACCAGCCGCTCACCATCTTCGGCCGTACACAGAGCTTTCCTCCTTTTTCGGACGTTCTGGTCGCCTTTGCATCGAAGCCGCAGTCCTGCGTCCGTTGCCATCAAAGCTCCGATCAGCGACGTCGGAGGTATCGGCGATCACGGTAGGGTTGTCTGCAGAAGAACCCGTCTTAAACAGATTGATGATCTCGTTGAGGCCGAGCTTGAGGGCCTCCTTGCGCATGCCACCCTCGATGGCCTGTTCGGCGAGTTCGCGTTTCTTGTCTTGCAGTTCGAGGATGCGCTCCTCGACTGTTTGGGAGACGGTGAGCTTGTAGATGATTACGTCGACCGTTTGTGTGAGACGGTGGACACGGTCGATGGCTTGTTCTTCAACAAACTAAGTGAATTTGTTAGCAAGTCTGTTCATTGGCGCATGACAGAGGGCAAGGCATACTGGATTCCAGAAAGGTTCGAGAATAACCACTCTCGTCGCTGCTGTAAGGTTAAGTCCTAAACTACCGCACTTCAAACTGCACAGCAGGATTCGTGTCTCAGGATCGCTCCTCAACTTTCGCAAACTTTCTTCTCGCTCGTCATTCTTCATGCTACCATCATAACGTACGAAGCGGAACCGCTCCTTCCGGAAGAAGGGTTCCACTAGATTTAGCATAGATGTGAACTGGGAGAAGACAATGAACTTATGTTCTTTTACTTCCTTCTGGAGAATCTTGATGAGTTCTCGAATCTTGGAGGAAGCGAGGACTTGTGGAGAGTCGGGATCGCGTGAAGGGTAGAAGACACTGTCATCTTCTTCAGAAGAAACATCAGATTGAGAATCAGAGTCAGAATTAGACTCTGAGCCTGAGTCCGAAGCAGATGAACCAGAGACGGCAGTTGTGTCGGCGGCAGTTGTATCAGCAGCAGTCGTATCTGCATCTGTATCTGAAGCCGATGTGTCAGCAACGTTGGGGGCCTTCTCGTCCAACGTCTGGGCGGCCATGCGCTTTGTGAGATCAGTCAAGGAGGCCAAAGAGTCGTCAGAGTCGGAGGCGTCGCCTTCCGTTTGGCGCAGGTTGTCGGTGGTTTCGTCATTCTCGATGAAACTGCTCAAGTTGCTTTTATCTTCAAGCTTGCTCTCTTCGTCATCAGAGTCATCGGGTCCTATGGAATCACCTCCGCCCTCGGCATTTTCATCTTCTTCACCGCCAGCCTTTCCCAGGCGAAGTGAACCCCGTTCATCTTCTGACACGAGCCATGAACCTTCGGCTTCATCCTCATCATCACTATCGACGATGGCGGTTCGGTTCCGAGGCTTTCGGGCGGTCTTTTGTGGAGATACTGTGTCCTCGTCATCGCTATCGACCACAGCGTTTCGGTTGTGACGCCGCCTTGAGGCTGCCTTGGAGGGTTCAACATCTTCATCGTCGTCATCAACCTCGACAATGTCTCTGGCGACCACCTTCTCGTCCATGGCGGCCTCTTTGACAGCCTTCTTCTTCGTCTTTTCCTTTTTGTTCTTGCGTTTGGACCTGGATGTCTTTGACTTCTTTGGTCGCTCCGACGTCTCCGCCCGTTCATGATCGTTAAAGTATGCCAGGTCAGCGTGGCATTCAGAGCAGATGTCTTTGCCCAACTTGTTTTCTTCGCCACTCAAGCCTCGTCCGCAAATATTGCAATCCTTGGAAACGATACCCATGCCAGCGAACATATCGGCCATGGCATCGATGTCTGCGTCTTGATTCTTCTGAGTAGAGCCCATCGACATTGCATCCTTGTCCTTTTCCAGCTTGCCTTCGACAAGTTTGGGGTGATTGCAAGCCTGCCGAAGTCGTAGCAACAGAGTCAAGGCATTGGCGTAGTTGACTTTGCCTTGCATCATCTGGTCCTCAAGACTTCGGTCCGCTCTAGCTGCCAATCGATCGTAGAACTTGCGCTCTGCAGGCGATAGTGCAGTCGCCACAGTAACGACCTTGCGCTCGGTGACCTTGAAACCCGTTGAAGAACCTTCACCTTTGGCGGAAGGCTTACCACCAGGGTTGAGCGCACCATCTTCCTTGAGAATGTCTTTGGTTCTTCGTTTCATGAAGCATCTAAGAAGACTGTGAAGTCTTCGAATAGCAATGTGACCTCGACCGTTCTTTAAGGGCAGATCGATATGCTCCTTCCATTCCTTGAGGTCATCATAAGGTCGAATGCGGAGGAACTTGATAAGAGACTGCAGTTCATCAAGGTTGTTCTGCATAGGTGTACCAGACAAGCACCATCGGTACTCCGAATTCAAGGCATAGCATGCCTTTGTCGCCTTCGCGTTTCGATTTTTGACGGTGTGGGCTTCATCTAGAACAATTCGCCACCAGTGCAAGCCGAAACAGCCTGCTTTCAGTCCATTCTCGGCGTCAGATGAATTTCCGTGCTCTGAAACCAGAATTTGGTAGGTTGTGATAACAACGTCGTAAAGAGCAAGGTCTTTGAACCTTTTAGTGCGATTGGGCCCATGATGGACACAGACCTTAAGACCATGGGTTTTTTCCACTTTGTCCTTAATTTCATGTTCCCATTGTCGAATCAGAGCCAGGGGTGCCACTACAAGTGTCGTCTTCTCAATCTTTTCAAATTGTTTCTTCCAACCAGGTGCGTCCTTAGCTGGTTTCTGGTTGGTGAGAATGAGCGAAATGGTTTGGAGGGTCTTTCCAAGACCCATGTCGTCGGCGAGAATACCTCCCCTGGGCACTCTTCCTCGCTTGACAGGGCCTAGCTCTCGTCCCCGCATCCATTCAACACCTTCAACTTGATGGGGTAGCAACTTGACCTTGAGGCCGTCCACGGTACCATCTTTAGCGTCCTTGTTAGCTTCTGGCTTCTTCTCACCAACCGCTTGGTTTTCACCGGCTTCGTCTTCGCCCTCTTCCATCCCACCCTCGAGTAAAGCCTTCAGATCGGCGCTTGCCTTGGTAGGGTCTGTGTAGAAAGTTTCCTCGCCGTAGTTTCTTGTGGGTGCATACGAAGATGCAACTGGTGGTGCGGAGGGGGCCACTGAGCTGAACATTGGCAACGGCGGTGGTCTTCGATCTTGGTATACGGGACCTCTTGGGCCTGTGATTCTAGTACCGCTATTGCTGCTTCGATTATCGAGATGGTGCTCGGGTCGGGTCTTCTGCCGTATGAAAGGGTCTGCTCTCTGCTTACGAGAGGACACCATCTTTGTAGGATGGCCAAATGTGGGAGTGTTGGTGGCGGCGGTTGGGTTGAAGGGGTCGTTCATGTCCCCGCGGACGTTGCCCTTGGCCGAGTTCATACCACGAACAAGGGCGGTGATATCGTCGTCGGGAGAGAGCTCGCGGGTTGCATTCTCGCCATTTGGGTTGATGGAATGTAGGGGAGCCTTGGGAGGCGCGCGTTCATTAACCATGGTGCCGAGCTCTTGAAAAGCAGTTGAGTTGCTAAAATGGGTCTTTGGTTGACGCGGGGCAAATTTGAGAAGTCGGGCGGTTGTGTTGACAAGAGGGTGGGCCGAGTGTTAAATGTAAACGAGCACCAGGCTTACGTTTGACGTTAAGGCTGAAAGACGGCCTTTTGTTGGTCGTCAGAATATGGATAAGCTGGGCGGTGGGCGCCGTTGTGAGGATATGTGCTGTTTCGTGAAGCCGTTGTGTACACGGGACTTTGCACGAGTCTATCGTTTATCGGAAAATGACATAATGAATTGCCCCAGCAACCAGTGGAGGGGTTGTCATAAATCACGAGATTGGGCCGTTTACGCATAAGCCTCCATGTAGGTCTTTTTTTCATCACTTTCTGCACACTGTACCGACTTAACAGTGAACCAGAACCCCTACTGTACAGTCCCCTAAAATATATGGGAAATATTGTAGAAGGAAAGATAACAAACAAAATCTTTGCACAAGCAGACAACAGAGAGCTGAGTAAATACCACGTACCTAAGTACCTTGATACCTATTTGCAACGGTACCTAAGTGGTCGTTTTCCAACTAAAACAAAAATAAAAGAATATTGTCTAGATGATCAAATAAAGCTGCTACTTGGATGTTCAGGCTGCAAGCAGCATTCATGTCAAGGTTCGCTCGATATATGTACATACAACTCGTACCCTGCGTTTTGTCCAAGACAGCTCTTAGGTCATAGGAAATGTGAAAAATAAAGCAAGAGTTCTTGATTTAAAAGTATCCTGCAAGTAGTACGTTAGAATAGTAAGTCACCAATGACCAGTTCACTTGCAGGTTTTCATACATTCACAGTAAACAGACAAAAAGCGAAAGTGTAGAAGATATATACTTTTCTATTGCAGAATCGTTAAGCAGTTCATGCTTACATTACATACAATCTCATGCCATGTTAAAAGAAAATCCAAATCCCTTCAGATATATAAAAAAAAGAGGGCAGCCGGTTTGTGGCCGCCATGTAATGACGCCGGACCCAGATGGTAAACAGTTGCTCAAATTTGTCATGACCCATTGCAAAAAAAGATCGCTTTCCCTTTTGTTGTTTTTGTTTCGTTCCCTTAGACAACGGGGCCGGCCTTGACGACGTCCTCGGTAGCCTCGCTCTCGTACTTGGTGAAGTTCTCACGGAAGAGCTTACCCAGCTTGACAACCTCGTTGTTGAAGCTGTCCTCGCCAGCTGTCCAAGCCTTGGAGGGGTTGAGGAGCTCGGAGGGGACGTTGGGGCAGGTCTTGGGAACCTGAAGGTTGAAGACATCGTAGTTCTCGTACTCAACGTTGGCGAGCTCGCCAGAGTGAATGGCGTCGAGGATGGCACGGGTGTACTTGAGGGGGCATCGCTTGCCACCCTGAGCAAAACCGGCACCAACCCAACCGGTGTTGAGGAGCCAGGCGTTGGCGTTGTGAGTCTCGATCTTGTCGGCAAGCATCTTGGCGTACTTCATGGGGTGCAGAGCAAGGAAGGGCTGAGCGAAGCAGCTGGAGAAGGTAGCCTGGGGCTCGGTGACGCCGTCCTCAGTACCGGCCATCTTGGAGGTGTAACCAGAGATGAAGTGGAACATGGTCTGGTTGCTGTCGAGCTTGGAGATAGGAGGCAAGACACCACGGGCATCGCAAGTGAGGAGGATGATGTTGGAGGGAGAGTTGGGGGAAAGACAAGGAATCTTGGCGTTGGAGATGTATTCGATGGGGTAGGCGCATCGAGTGTTCTCAGTGAGGGTAGAGTCGTCGTAGTCAACCTCACGAGTAAGAGGGTCGAAGACGACGTTCTCGAGGACGGAACCGTAACGGATAGCGCCATAAATATCAGGCTCCTTCTCAGCAGAGAGACCAATGGTCTTGGCGTAGCAACCACCCTCGATGTTGAAGACACCGTTGTCGGACCAGCAGTGCTCGTCGTCACCAATAAGAGCTCGGTTGGGGTCGGCAGAGAGTGTGGTCTTGCCAGTTCCAGAGAGACCGAAGAAAAGGGTGACATCGCCATTCTTACCCTCGTTGGCAGAAGAGTGAAGAGTGAGGACGTTGTGCTTAATAGGCATCTCGTAGAAGAGAACAGTGAAAACTCCTTTTTTCATCTCACCAGCGTACTCAGTACCAAGGATGACCATCTCCTTCTGCTCGAAGTTGATGGCGACGGATGTACCGGAGGTCATACCCTCGGTGTATCGGTTGGCAGGGAACTTGCCAGCATTGTAGATTGTGTAGTCGGGGTGGAAGTCCTTCAGCTCCTCTCGTGTAGGTCGGATAAGCATGTTTCGCATGAAGAGAGCATGGTAGGCGCGAGCGCAAATGACTCGGACCTTGATGCGGTACTTCTCATCCCAGCCGGCGAAACCATCGATGACATAGATACGGCTTCGGGTGTTGAGGTAGTCGACAGCACGCTCTCGGTTGATCTTCCAGACCTGTAGTGATTATTTTGTCAGCTAATGTTTCTTCAGAGAGTTTGCGATTGCAATTGCGATGAATGAGATCATTCGGGGGAAGATGTCCGGCCGCCATGCCTAATGGGGAGAATGGCAGCCGGGTCGGAAGAAATCGTGGACGGGAAGAAAAGAGGGGCACGACACGGCCGACAGCTTCGGAGTACGGGGCAGACATCTCGGCCTGAATCCGTACAGAGGCCAGAAGGGAAGGTGAGCGTGTGAGAACTAAGACTGAGACTGAGACTGCGGGGTCGAGATTGCCGACCCCATGACGCACCACCCCGGAACGACCAGGGGAACAAACGAACCAAGCGCAATGGCGTTGAACCAATGGACCACTAGAGAACCACTCGGCCAAGCCTGTACCAGCCAGCGACCAGGCAATTGGGTAAGAGAATAAGCACCAATTGGCAAGCCATTGAAGCCATGACGCCCATGCTGCGGGTATCCTCGGAGAAAACCCAATTGCAATTGAACCTGGTCGCTGGAATGGACAAGAACTTCCGGCGTTGGTCTAGACGGTCTGCTCTTTTTTTTTTCTTCTTTTTTTCTCTGTGTCTTGTTTGTTTGTTCGTTCGTTCGTCTCAGCAGGCATCAACCTCGTGATGTTGGCTATTCTTCTTCTGTGGCCGAGACCGGGAAACAGAAGTCAAAACACCACATCGAGCGAGTCTCAATCGATCATGTGCGCGGGAAATGATGTGCAATATGCTTGGGCGGAGCGCCGATTGTTTCTTACCTCAGGAGTCATGGGCTTGTTAACGGGTCCCCACCTATTAACTTCTTGTTAGCTGTCTGATGACCACGACTCATGCGCATGACGATAGAACTCTATTGTCGGCTGTTTGAGTTTGAACGTACCAGATGTTGTCCTTGGAAGAGGGTTCCTCGACAATTCGCTTGTCGAGAGGAGATCGACCAGTCTTAGCACCAGAGTAGGCAGTCAAGGCACCGCTGGATGTGATGGCGGTACCGGTCTCGTAAACAAGAGCATCCTCGTAAAGGGCGGCGACTGAAGGGTTGGGGATCTGAGTAGTAACATGTTAGTCGCAATTGTTTCTAGACTGGTTTTCTTTTTAGGACTGCTTCTTACAATGGCGACACGATCGTAATCGATGTGGGCCTTGTCGTGGAGCTCCTGCTCCAACTCGGTGTGCTCCTGGTGAGGACTGAAGCATGTGTTAGTGAACCGTCAGTGCAAATACTTGTATCATGGGACACATACGTAACACCGGTAGGGTGAAGGGAAGTCTTGTTAACGTTGTTGGGAAGCACTGCGAGAGGGTCAGTATTGTGTCTTGAACTTGTGTGATGGTAGGTATCGGGCGTGGTGACTCCATCATGGGAAGGGCAGCATGTGTGAAGGCATCATGACAAGACAGCTCGACCGTCAACCAAGGGACAAAGACAAGACTCACTCTTGAAGAAATCGGTTCCTGAAGCCTGAATCTGTGAGCCTGGACCTTGGAAAGTTGGGATTGAATACAGAGAAGCAGCTTTGAAGACGGGGTCATTGATGGCTTTTATAAAAGCTTCACGAGCAGCTTGAGATTTGAAAGTAGACGCCCTGGGGTGGGCCATGATAGGTGTGGCCCTCCGCAAGCTGGGGACTTTAGATAGTGCCCGCTTGCCAGGGCCAAAACCGAGGATGGAGCAAGACGGGGACGGATAGAGAGTGAGGCTGTGACTGGCAGAGACAAGCGCGTGGTGGAGCTGACGAGGCGTCGCAGGTGACAGACACGATATTAAGCCGGAAGAGATTCCTTGGTACGAGGACAAGGTCAAGGAGACGGTGACGGGACGGGAAAGGCCATGAAGAATATCATGGTACGGGTACAAATGTACCCGATACAGTCTGGGAACCAGTTTTTAGGATGGGCTATTGCGGGACGGAAGGGGGTCACAAAACGTAACCCAAACCCCCGGTCCACGTTCAAAGTTCAAACTCTTTCAGAAAAGGAAGCGTCAAAGTTTTTGGGCGTGGAGAAATGGAGTACAGTATGTGCAGTCCAGTCCAGGAAGATGCCGGAAGATGTTGATTCTTGGTCCAGGAAATTGTACGTTACTGTACCGTACTGTAAACAACCAAGCAAGATGTCTTCACTTGACGTACTGCATTGATGTTGATGTGACGGTACGAATACAGTACTGTAATCCTTGTTCCTGTCTGTTGCTGGTGGTGGATGAATAAAAGCAGCTGATAGTCAGGTTGTTTGTTTGTTTGTTTGTTTGTTTTAGAAGTGAGGAGATGCAGTAGGTAAGTACTCAGGTATCTACTGTAACTGTACTGTATCTACGAATAATTATGACGGTACCTGCTTATTCCCCTCTGATATTCTTATATGCGAGCCTACAATTTTGCCTGATTTGGCTACTACCACTATGGAAGGTCATCAACTCACATACTGTCAATCCTTGAGGTCGCTGTCTCGATGCTGTACTGTATTCTTTGGGTGAATAAAATAATTACCAAAAAATCTTTATTGCGAATTTTGGTGTCACATTGTTCAATTTTAGGATCATGTACTGTAGTCTGTAGTTCAATCGCTAACCAATGTGTCGTCATGATCGCCGGTTCAGGGCCCCCAAACTAAAACACAACGGCGATTCAATACCCGCGATCTTCCGTAAAAAGAGACTCGGCTGCATATCAATTACATACTTGAATACTTTCTAGAATCCGTTTCTGCATGGATACATTGTCATGCATATACAGTACTGTACAGTACAGTACAGCAAATTCTTGATTGGAAAATCTCTTGATGCGATTTGTCGCTTTGACTACCTACAGTACTGTACAGTACGTCCTCATGGCAAGGGTGTATTCTACTGTACCGTATTATTTTAGTACCGTCTATTACCGTAGATACTTGCCGTGCCGACTTACAAACTTCTGTACAATATCCGTAGACAGGGGCCGAATTCCCCGGTTCCCCTCATATTTGATTACCATCGGAGCAGGACGGGGCAGATGACACTGTAGCTACTGAATCGGCCAAACTTGTACGGACATTGAATTCCTTAGAGTTGGGCCCAAGGTACTGTATGGCTATGGGTGTCCTGTAGGCATGCAACCCTTGTTGGGCTTAGCCAATTGATCGAATCTGACATGGGATGCGTTGAAAGCAAAGATTGATTTCAGTTCATTGGCTGCGTTATCCAACCAGCAGTCTGAAGATGGGTGGCCATCGTCAACTCCTTCGTCTTGGACGACGAGAGCCAAGACGGTGGAGGTTGCACTCAGCCAGATCGATAATTCTTACGTACTGCAATGCTCATGCTGGTCCATGTCTTATGAGAACCAGGTCAGCCGACCATAACAAATAAAAAATAAAGAAAAATGGAAAAGGCCAGAGCTTCTTTTCGCAATCTAGACAAACCTATTTCAAGATTATGGGGAAACAAGCTCGCCAAGACCGCGTACCGTACTGAAGGGGGGGAGGGCGGTCAGAAAGAAGGGCTGAGATTCAGATTGCGGAGAAGAGACTAATAATGAGCAGGAGAAAAGAAAAAAGAAAAAGTAAAAAAAAAGCAACAACACCGAGCCTCACCCCAGCCCCAGCTCGGTATACGATGCAATTCCTTCCATTTGTCTGTGCTGTTGAAACTCGCTGGTCAGCAGACAGGAACAACAGGGAGACGGTGGATACGACACGGAGAGAAAAGGACTGGTTTAACGACGCTACGGTAGGTCCCGCTGGCAATAGCCCAGGCATGGTTCCAACTGTTGTTTTAGGTACCTAGGTAAAGATGAATAGCTGCAAATCGTGTTCATCTAAGTCTTACAGTAGTGACGGGTCCTTCCTCCGTGACAACTAAAGTGCTTCTCATAGACACGAATGAATTGGCTTGAATGCAGTGTAATGGACAGATTTGATAAGATGCAGTCGTAGACAGACTTTGGTTTCTCGTGGCTGCTTGATCTCCTACCCTGGGGTTACCTACTATCCTATCGGTCTTACCCCACGATCTACTAGGTAGATATTAGACCTTGGGTATTTTTGCTTGGAGTAGAGTACTGTCTCTGGAGAATTATGAGAGATTCTACAAGTTATACCCAGACAGGTACCTTAGCAATGCAGCTTACAGAGTACAGTACGAGGATGGAAATCCCTGGGACTCTATTTCCGTTACCACATGGCGTATAGTGGAGGCTTCTAGACTACGTTCTTTCTTTCGCTTCTCCTTTTAATTAACTTACCTACCTAGGTAGCATGAACCTTGTGCTGCATTCCACATGACTCTCGTACGTACAGCTTGGAGATGAAAATTCATCTACTTGCAGTACTGGGCAAGATCCTTCTAATCTTCATGATCCAGGTTTTAGTTTAGTTTTAGTTTGAGTGACCATCGGACAGTCTTTGCTTCGCCCCGCAGCTCGGTCTCGTCAGTGCCGGTCGTCACGCAAATTTGAACAACAAAAATGAAAGTCACGATAATGCAAATGCAAATGCAAATGCATTACCGTCAGTAGCCTCTTCCTTGGAGTCGGTCCAAGTGACGTACAGGCCTTGAACCTGCATTCTTCAGTTGTTGTATCCGTACTTTTCAAGCTCTTCTCTCCACATGACTCCGTATTGAGACGAAACTAAGAGATCGACAGGTCTGATTGGTGGGTGTCTCACCTTGAGAAAGACACACCCCTCTGCAAGTGCTCACCTTGAGATTCAAGTGTTCCGACATTATCCGAGTCTCCGTTTCTGACCGTTTCTCCGCCTAGAGCCTCCATAAAGAATTACGTTCCCGCGGCTGGGGCTCAAGAACCGTGTGGGGAACTGGGATTTGGGATGCGGGGACATCCAGTGGCATGCATGGCCATGTACTGCGTGCTGCGTACCTAGGCCCAGGTAGTACCTATGTACAGGTATTATGACTGTCTTGACCTTGAGATGGAAAACAAAAACAATGCTGTCCCGTTGCGGGCGCCCGCTTACCATGTTCGGTTAACTTCCTGACCATGCTCCGTGACCCGGCTCCGTCTCCTCCGTATGCCTCCGGTACGCGATGCCAACCACTTTCACACCCGCGTTCCCATTATCTCTCCCTGTCAATGTTTAAAACAGCAAGCTAATAATATGTGAAAGGTGCCCCGTGACAATCCATCCTGTTTCGCTTGTAGAGATACTGCACCGTGCTGTGCTGACATCGTCTTTTGCCAGGCCACGATTTCCCGTGTATTCACAAATGCTGTACGTTCCTATAAACTACTTGACCCTGGCAAGTGTATACAGTACCATCCAGTAATACTGTAATCATAATGATACAGTAATATCAGGATTGCTGTTTGGCCTCAATCCATCATCACCACATGAATCTGACCCACCTTGGGCCTGACAACGTTCCGTGCGCCTCCGGCCTCTCGGCAACCTTCCGAGACTGCTTCCAGCATTCACTCACCGAGAATTAACAGCATTTATACAGTTTTTAACCGAGCCGTACCGTATCAAATCTAAGTAACACGCCCCAACTCCCGATCCGCTGGGCCGCTTCCAGCCAGCACCTTACCGGGACCCGCACCCGCACCCGCAACCGCAACCGCAATATCTGCTTCCCTTCGGTACTCCTCCGTACATGGGTGATGGATGCACATTAATTCCCCATACTCATGTTGAACTTTCATACGGTCACCACTCGTAGACTTTACTGTACAATCTGGGTAACGATTCTCTACAGCACTTTCCCACAACCGTCCCGACTTTTTCTCGTACTGATATCTGGGAATTTTGTTATCGTCAACCATAGAGACAACGCCAACGACCAACTCCATGCCCTTGCAAAGAGTCCTTTTTGGGGTGTCACCTCGTCTCCGTTACCTAACTGACTTCGGAGACCGTCCATGAAAACACTGATCCCTGCTTTATCTGACAGTTGAGGCTGGGGTTACGTATCGCGAACCAAGGTCTGGACTGTAGATTATCGTGACTTTATGCACATCTCGGCGGGTGTGAAGAGATGACGGCGAAATACCTTCTCTTGCCGAGCTTTGTCTCATACAACTCACCGGGTTTCATGTTCCTTCACCTCCATGGGTTGCCTCCCGACTCTAATGTAAAACCCACGATAACAACTCGGACCTATTTTCGTTGATTATAATCCTTCCTCCACTCCAATCTACCAAGGTCTTATCCTGCCGATTGCCTATCTCGCTGTCAGATCAATTTCCGCAAGACTTCTCAAGTACTTTTGCCCTGCACGAATCTGTCTTTCGCTGTAATTGTTGTTCTGTTAAAGGTACCCGGCTCTCAACTCTCCTCCGTCTGTCAAACTACTATCCCAGCTCAAGGTGTTGCCTCGTTTTCTTCCTTCTCACGATACTGTACAATCTCAAGGCTTTACTTTCTAACACTGTTTAGCACGGAAAGACAGTTATCACAATAGGTCACTATCAAACTCCTTTTGTTTTCTTCAAGCTCTCTATATAAACCTGAAGTTCTGGAAACGCACGACATCCACCATATTGCCCACTATCCCTTCTTTTCGTGGCGTCATTTTCAACGCCCGTCTGGTGCGATATAAGAAGATTCGTCAATCATTTAAGCGTCTTCGGATGAGATGAGCTTCGTAATCTTGCCAATGGCAATTGTTTGTCCCTGTGAAAACCTTCAGTTAGCTGTCTGACTTCTTGAACGATGAAAGCACTCCCCAAGCCTCTTCGTGCCACGCCATGCTCGGTAGTGGTTCCTTTTGGTCCCTGGTTATCTGGGGACAAGGCAGACAGAGGTATGGGGAAATCAATGGGGAAATGCGTGTATGGATTTCTCTGTAGGGGCTAGGGGAGTGTAGAACTTACCTGGTCTCGTAGGGTGAAGCGACCCATCTGGGGATAGTCCTCGAACTTCTCCACGCACACAGCGCCTGCTCCGCCAATCACCTGCATGCGGGCGATAATGCTGTCGCCCTTCTTGGCGTGTGTAGGTGGGTTCTTGCTTTTGCGGTTGGTTCCCTTCTGAAGCTTGTGTAGAAGGCTTGCAAATGTGACTTCCTCAATGGCAGAGTGAACGTGCAGAACACAGTTGAAGCCAGCAGTCAGAATACTCTTGAGCTCCAAGATACGAATTTGCGCCTCGAACTCTGTAACAGTGTGCACAAGTCGCTTTGGTGAGCACAACACAAATCCGGGCAAGATATCGTCCTCCTCAATACCTTTGAGCCTAATTCGCACCTGGTCACCACACTGGGCAAGTTGAACTTCGTCTTCCTGCTCGCCGTAGACAGCAGCAGCCTCAACATTTTGCTTGTTTGGCATCATAATCATGCCCATGCCCTTCTTGACAACACCAGCCTCAATCTTGCCTTCAACCATAGTACCAAGATCACGGTACTTTCCGTTGATGGGCAACATGAAAGGAGCGTTGATCTTACGCTCCAGTGCCTTCATGCTGTCAAGGTACTCGAGAAGCGCGGGTCCCTCCCACCAGGGAGCGACGTCCTTGGGAATGCGAGTCTTGATGCCCTGCATCTGCTGAGCGGCAATGGGCAGGAAGTAAACATCGGTCTTGAGGTTGTAGCCGGTACCCTTAAGGAACTGGGCGAGCTTGGATGTGCACTCCTGGTATCGCTCCTGAGACCACTCTACGGTAGGGTCGTCCATCTTGTTAACGGCAACGATGAGCTTGTTGACACCCTGGGTCTTGGCAAGCATAGCATGCTCACGGGTCTGTCCACCTCGCTCGAAACCAGTCTCATACTCACCCTTTCGAGCAGAAATAACCAGAATACCAACATCGGCCTGTGAAGCACCTCCAATCATGTTGGGGACGTACATCTTGTGGCCAGGAGCATCAAGAATACTGTAACGGCGCTTCTCGGTCTCGAAGAAACCACGTCCCACCTCGATCGTCTTTCCTTGCGTTCGCTCCTCCTTGTTCAAATCCATAACCCATGACAAGTACCAGGACTCGCGACCCAGGTCCTTGGCCTCCCTCTTGTACTTATCCATGGTTCGCTCGTCAACCATGCCGGTAGCATACAGAATCGAACCGCCCAGAGTTGACTTTCCGGCATCGACGTGTCCCATGAAGATGATATTGACGTGCTCCTTGCCGTAAATTTCCTTGAGTGTCTCCTGGTCGACATCGGCAGCCTGTTCCTTCTCGACAGCATCAATCTCTCGGGCAGCGGCCTTCTTCTCGCCAGCGGTGGGACTGTTGCGTCCAGAGCCAGGACTGGGCGAGGTCTTGCCTGAAGTCTTAGTACTGGCAGCCTTGCCGGCCTTCTCGCCTGTCTTCTCAATGGCCTTGGTAGCTGTGGCCTTTTGGCCAGCCTCGGGCTTGTCGGTAGGTTCAGCCTTGGGGACCTCCTCCTGCTTCACAGGGGTAGCGGCGCCTGACCCAGAAATGGAAAGGACCTTGGCCTTGGGCTTGGGTGCGGATGTGTCGCCGCTGATGCTAATCACCTTGGGCTTAGAGGGGGCAGCAGCGGGTTGGCTGGGAGCAGCGGGGGCATCGGCGGCAGGTCGGTGGGCAATCGTAGGGGCAGCGGGCTGCTGGGGTTGCTGTTGCTGTTGTTGGCCGTACTGGGGGTAGCCACCACCTGTTTGATATGTTAGTATGTCGTCTATCGAAGCTTTATAATGAGCAAAGCTTTTTTTTTGGCGCAAATGTCATACCGTAGCCTTGGTTAAAGCCGCCATAAGGCTGGTTGAACTGGCTGCCATAGCCTTGCTGAGCGTTGTATTGTTGCTGGTAGTATGGCTGCTGGTAGAATTGTTGCTGCTGGAATTGAGGCTGGTATCCTCCGTATGCAGCCTGGCCGGGCTGGAAAGAAGCGGCGCCTGGTGTGAAAGAAGCGGCGCCAGGTTGGAAAGAGTTGATGTTTGGTTGGAAGCCGCCTTGCGCGGGGGCGGGGTTCATGTTAAGTTGCTGCTGAGCCCTCTGGGAGAGGTTGTCATCCTGAGCAGAAGGATCATCCTCCCAAGAGTTAGGGGTCGCCATTGTGGTGTATTTTGGGCGGCTGTAGGGTGGGATATGTCGCGTAGAATAGGGTGGGCAAGGGGAGAGGAGAGTAAAAGTAGTAAAGTAGAGGGTTTTGCGATCGGTCGTTGCGGTCTGATGGGGGTTGCGGATTTAAAAGGCCCTAGATATGCAGCCTGTTTTGTGGAAAATGGGGCTGGTTTCGATTGCACGAGTTTAAAGAATGCCAAGTTCTTTCAAGTCTAGGCTTGATGCAAGGCACAAATAAGAGACAACCTTTCGATCCCGTCCGGAAATGACCTCGAAGGGGGGGAAACAGGTGCAAGCTTTAGGCAGCGAACAAGCCCAATGATGGTAGGTATTCTGTAAATACTTTCCTTGTGTAGGTCCTGGTGGGGGAGAGGCAAGGTTCCCGTTCAGGTTGAGTGAGGTTAGGTCGTAAAAATTCATGCCCCACCATCAATCATGACGCTGACCTCAGGTTCGCTACCCTGGAGGGGAAAAGGTGTCAGGAGGGGTTAGAGGGGTAAGTTTGGTCGGCTCGTACTGTGCGGGGCCTCTAATCCGCACCAAATATATAGATTTTTACGGAGTGTAACTTCTATTAATCACCTCTGAGTGGATGAAAGAATAGGCAGAATGTTGGCTCATGGCCAGTGGATTACGCCCTCAGCCTTATGACTTCCTGTTGACTCATCTTGTGCCTAATCACAAGCCTTATGATGAACTACCTACCTACCTAGGTACCTTAGGCAGTGATGCCAGCCACCGTGAGGGTAAGCTCGAGCCATGCAAAACGAGGGGCATCCTGGGTTTTTCGACGGGCACTGTACAGATTCACTACCTCTGTACTAAGGCATTGTAAGTGGAAAAAAGTTGAAGCTATGCGTTGGCGTAGTCAATTGCGTGCAGTTAATCAACGCCGCTAGCACGGCTACGAGCATCAATGCAACATTCATGGAACTTCGTACGAGGGACGTGCAATATTGTTTTGCTTTGTTTTGTTCTGTTTTGCTTCACTTTTATTTTCTGACTTTCTCTTTTCTATTTTGAAAACACTTTGAACAGTGTTTTCCCAGCATGATAAAACATTCAATAACTGTGAGCCTAGATTGTCCCGGTCATGGATGAGTTCCTCGCAACAGTTGGCGTTCAAGCCATGAGATATGCCATCCGCTCGGGCATCGCCTTAACATCATCCTACGCCATCGGTCAATGTTCGCGATTGCTCAAGTCGGTCGAGGACAAGGCAGTCCATGCTGAGCTCAAGTCCTTGCGGAACCTGCTCGACAGCAAAATAAAGGTGCGTCACATCTTGAAGCCCAATCATCCATTCATCCAGGATACCTTACCTATAATTTGAGATCTAATGGAAGTTAACCGTCCTATGGCGTCACAGATTATCTCACCCGCCATTGACTTGATTGAGTTCAAGTAAGCATCCTATTCGCTCACCAACAATACTGCTAGAATGGTCTAGTTTGAGCTACTCCCCTTAGTCTGTTTCTGACATTCTCGATTATTCTAGGTCAGGACGAGGAAATATATTCCTCGAATCAGCTGCTCCCCTTGCGAAGTCGCTTCATAAGGACATCGTCTCGCTCGGGCGTCGCATAGAGGCGGTGACTACTATCGATTCAAGCAGTAATCATATTCGACCGAAGGCATCGCCGGTCAGTCGTGATGACTTGCTACTCATCGCTGCTGGGATAAAGGCCCTGCTAGAGCGAATAGATCGCGAGATTCCGCTCTTGCAGTTGGCCATTACTGCGTCTGGAGAGAGCCTTTCAACATCATTACCAGCCGGCATCTCGCCATCAAGACTACTACAAGCTAGCACTCTGCTCACCGTTGGTGACACACAGTTTGCTCAAGATCCAACAAGACCAGTGCAGATTGGACCAGCTTTCACACTTTCGCTATACATGCTGTTCCTTGGCCACGCCTCTGCCTTGATGCCACACGGCGCACCCGAAGTTACAGATACCACAGTCATCACCAACAATCACTCCTCGAACTCGTCTAGCGCTGGTACAAGCTACGGCTTGGGAGAAGGGGAGCGGAAGCCACTATGGCAAGAGGTACTGCACAAGGCACGTGTACGCATCTGCAGAACTCGCAAAGATTTCCACTTCGATAGTCAGAGAGGCTATTGCGCTGTACCGCTAGAAGAGTATGCCCTTCCGCCCACTGAAGCGACTGGTGGCGGAGAATATGCCTACCACCTGGAGATTATTGAAGACCTAGATGACGGCCGCGTCCATGACGACGAGCGTGATATTGAGTCATATGATGACATCCCGCACGCAGGCATCCGCGAGTCGATACCGGTGCATCAATTATCCAAAATCTTCTATACAGACACAGGAAGGATTTTAAACATAGGGTCAGCTACAGACAGCGAGCAAAGGCCAGTCCTGCTCTTGAAGAGGGACACTCAAGCTGGGCTGGACAGATCAGAGGATGGTCACATCAACGGGCTCATCGAGGAAATCGACAGAGAAAGCAGTGATTCGATTTTGGAGTTGGACGGCACAGAAGACGAACAGGCAGATATTGATAAACAACTGCTGGACGAAGTTGTCCGTCCCGCGGTCGAGGATCCAAACATCGCTGTGGCTCACTCGAATGACTATTACAAGTGGAAATTTCCTGCGCATCTTGATCCCGAGTGGATTGCTCTTGAAGTGTATGAGGAGCAGGACGACGATGACCCAGATGAAGAAGACGACAACGACTCCTTGGATTCAGCCGGACTAGATCGACCAATGGATACATTGAAGCCAAGTACTCCTCGAGACAGAACACCCCTTGATTCGAGAGTGGTCGATCAAATCAAGAGGCTGTCGCTAGGTAGTCCGGAGAAAACGCGCTCTTTGCAAGCAGCCATGTCGTCGCCGACTGAGACAGAGAACTTTGTCTCTCGGTCACCATTTGGAGCAATCACAACATCGTTATCTCTGATGGAGATGCTGATACGGCTGGCTAGTCTCCAGGAATTTCAGCAAACGTCTCATCTGGCTATTCCCGACCACATCTTGACGTTTTTCCTAGAGGAGACATCAACTACAGGGTTGGTTGGTGAGACACAATGGCGAGCTCGAAGCGAGGCTAAACGGCGTATGGGATTTGATCCTTATACTGATGATCCGGCAAGGTAGTTGGTGATTTTTTGGATCGTCAAAATATAGCTACGGCGATGGATATTTGACGAAAACTCCGTCAGCGGCCAGATGTATCTATCAATGGCGTTTTGTGGAGAGGAAGTATTATGGGTTGGTAGTGGTTTCAATAGATGAAACATGAACAATAGCGAGTGCAAACACTGCAAACAAACACCGATAGCTGTCGTGCTTTAAAGGATACTGATCATCTGACAAGTTTTTGAAGTTGAACTGAGCATCTTTGGACCCCCAGTGCTGTATTATACAGTATATTCTTCTGATACTTATTTCGCGAAGTGCCTTACCCTGCGGTGACGACATTGTTGGTCAAGAACGAGACAACCACCTACGGATACTCGCGTAGTACCCAGTAGGATAAGATACCTAGGTACCTAGGTAGTTACGGTTTCACATCTTGCCGCTTGAACACGTTTAACTTCGACATCAACTCAAGTTAAATTACTAACGAGTTTTCAAGATTGTCGAGCCAGCCTTGAAATCAAATCTAAAATCAATAAAAATGGCTCCTCTCGTCCCTCGTTTTCATCTCTTCGAGATCGATGACCAGCCTTGGTACGTAGCTACTTTAATCTAAACTCCACCAGCTCTCGAGCTCCATCAGCCAACCCGTTGTCCAGCTCCAGCTTCAGCTTCAGCTTCACCCCAGAACTCACGCCGTTCCTCCCTCACTAATACCATGTCCTAGGTTTCCCGCCTTCCTTCGCGCCCGCGTCCAAGATGGCCTTACTCGTGCTTGGCTTTCCAACACGCCCCTTCAGTCACAAACTCCCGCGAGCCTCAGCGCCCAGGTTCTGATCAAGGAGCTCGACACGTCTCTGTCCGAATACACATTTATCGATTTTTGTGCCGGTGGCGGTGGCCCTACACCCTCTATAGCGAAGACAGTGAACGCACATCTACGCTCTCGCGGATCGGACCCTGCTCGCTTCATCCTCACGGATCTTCACCCCAATGTCGAAGCCTGGGAACAGGTCGCCCAGAAGAACCCGCTACTGACGTACGAGCGGACCTCTGTCGATGCGACGGCAGCCCCAAAGCATCTTGTTAGGAGGGAGGATGGAACAAAGCTGTTTAGACTTTTCAATTTGGCTTTCCACCACTTCGATGACGACCTAGCTTCGGCCATTCTACGCGACGCCGTTGAAACGAGCGAGGGACTGGCTATTTTTGAGCTTCAAGACCGCTCTCTGGCAAGCGTGTTGGCAGTAACGTTTCTAGGCATTGGCGCGTTCCTCAGTGCGCCATTCTTTGCGCTTAAATGGCGATCGCCTGTGACTTTCATATTCTCATGGTTGATCCCGATCCTGCCTTTTGTTCTCACGTTTGATGGGTACATCTCTGCGCTGCGAACACGGACACCAGAAGAAGTTGAGAGTCTGTTGCGGTCCTGCGGCGCCAATACTAGCAAGTGGGAGGTCAAGAGTGGCAGTGAGATGCATCTCTGGCCTTGCGGATATGTCAATTGGATCGTCTGCAAACCTCGCAAAGTTTGATCACGCAGCATAACTAGCTAATGTACAAGAAAATGCAACATCTGTGTCTAAAGTGAATCTACCGAAACCACCAGTTGACAGAGGCATTCAACTCTCCACTTTCACCCACACTCTTAACAGAATGCCAATAATGGGTAGGAATGAACATAGCGTCTCCAGGGCTGAGAATTGCCTCATAAGTCCCTGGTGGTACGGGTTCGTTGGCATCAACTTCCCAAACGGCCTGATGCAACTTGTCTCGTTCCTCGCCTTGCATCATCTCATCCGTCCTTATACGGCTGTTGCTTGTCCTCTGCAGCTCGGCCTGAACTTGCCTGAACAACCAGTCTCCTGCCCTTGGTGCCATGAGTCTGACCACTTTCGTACCGGATAGCTGACAGAACAGGTTAGGGTTAGGGTCGCGATGTAAAGGCGTATAAGTAGGTGTTATGCCAAGCCATATGCTAGAGTCATAAATGTCTCCCTTTCCAGTGTGCTTGACGATTTCCGGAGTAGGAATATCTTCCTGGAGGGCTTGAGGTAAATCTGTGATCGAACACTGAGCAATGTATAGGACGATCCTTTGAAGGCCTCGACCGTCAAGAAAATCGTTAAACTCCAATACCTTATTGAAGAGCTGGAGAGGGGCGTGGAGTTGAAAGAAATCCTGGTCATTTGTGGAATCTGCAAAGCTTAAGTCCCAACTCCTTGCTATGATAATGTCCTGTGTCTCTTCTTTCCCGAGATGGCTTCGAAACAACGCTAGGCTATTTTTCTGTGCAGGGGTCGAAGCGTAGATTTCATATGGAACCATGACATTGCGAAATTGAGCGAAATGTTCTGATAGCGTTGTCGACTTGTAAGCAAGGTCTTTGGTGAACCATTTATTCAAGGCTGGTAGAGAAGATGCTGGGGATCCAAGATTTTTCCCGAAGACGACAGGTTTCTTGCGCTCAAAGGATTGCTCACGAAATACATCGATAGAAGTGTGCTCTTCAGGTGTGGGTGTAAGTTGGGGCACTCTGGTTCTCCCATAAGAATAAGAACGATTCCCACCCATACGAAGGCGTGAAGGGGTCGTTCTCGATAGATTCCATATCCATCGTGAACTGAAAGAGAGGTCCTTGTGCATGATCATTGAGAGACAGAGACTTTAATAGTAACCCATTGTCTGGGAGTTCATAAATTCGTAACGTTTCTGTTTACCGTCTGAGGGTTGATCGACATCATGTTCTGCATTCGATGTCCGCTATCCGTACCTGGCTGGGTACGGATACCTTATCAGTTGATCTACCTCTACGGCTTCTAAATTAAGATCATGTATCCAGATCGGAATGCGGTCAAACCTATTACCGAAGCAGGTACGGTATCCAGTCCCCACCAAAGTGAAGTGGGCACCCTATTCCTGACCCGTCGTCTTTGCTCTCTGCCTGTTGCGTTGCACCAAAACTATCGGATCCTTGCGGACGGAATCGACTGAAAAGGAAAATAAAATTTGCTCGATCTTATTCATTCATTGATTGACTCATTCCAGTTCAACTTGGGTTAGAGGCGGATTGCTCATTTGATTTGCTTCAAGTTACTATCGCGATGCGCTGATTTTCTGTGCTGTTATTGATTTTGGTGCAATCACATACATCCGCCTACCAACCTACCCATCTTAGCGTACTTGCGTGCCCTGTCCAGTCCAGTCCTGTCCTGTCCTGTGCTCGTGGCTCGCGATATCCAATCTGCGCCCCTCAAAATACTCACCACCATCACCCCGCCTCAAGATAGCTTCGCAGCTATCCTATCGATACCGGGAGCTTCGACCCCACGTTCAGAGTCCTCATAACGCCTTGGATTTCTCCGTCTACCCATTGCGATCAATTTCCCCCTCATCTCTACAGTGCGCTCCCCCAGCCTCGCCACTGGCAGCTGTTGCCCCTCGACACCGGAACCGACAACCACGATAGCGGCCATGTCCACATCTTCAGGTGTTCCCGAGTCGTGGATCTCGAGTTTCTGCTCCCTGCTTGGCCACGAGTACTTTGCTGAGGTTTCGGAGGAGTTTATCGAAGATGACTTCAACTTGACTGGACTCCAGACCCAGGTTGCCATGTACAAAGAAGCGTTGGAGGTATGTTTGTCTCGCCAGCGCGTCAATATTGATGGTTCTGCTTAAGGATTTAGAGTTGCTAACATCGAACTCCTGCCTCACAGATGATATTGGATGTGGAACCAGAGGACGATGAGGACGAGGAGGATGAAGAGGAGGAAGAGGATGAAAATGAGTCCGACCCAGAACGCTTGACCAGAGCATCCAACGAGCGGAGGCACCATCGCATGGCCAGCGATTTGTCTGTCGTCGAATCTTCGGCCGAAATGCTTTACGGCCTCATCCACCAGCGTTTTATCTGCTCTCGAGCAGGAATCCAGCAAATGAGCGAGAAATATGAGCTCGGCCACTTTGGTTGCTGTCCCAGGACGAACTGTGACCAGGCCCGTACTCTGCCCGTCGGTCTTTCAGATATTCCTGGCGAGGACACTGTCAAGCTCTTCTGTCCATCGTGTTTAGACGTCTACGTTCCTCCTAACAGTCGTTTCCAGACCGTCGACGGTGCTTTTTTCGGCCGCACCTTTGGTTCTCTTTTCCTCCTCACTTTCCCCGAATATGACCTCACCAAACGCGGTATTGAGGTGCTCTCCAATAGCGGTCCTCGCGTTAACGAGGGCGACGGCCTTATCAACGGCATGTATGCTAAGAATATCGGCCCTGGTCTAGGCCGTGAACGCATATACGAGCCTCGAATTTACGGATTCCGTGTTTCTGAGAGGGCCAGGTCCGGCCCTAGAATGCAGTGGCTTCGTGAACGGCCCACAGATATCAACGAGCTTGACGAAGCCCGTCTCTATGCAGAGCAGAACCCGGACTCAGAAGATGATGACGATAACGGTGGTCAAGTTGGCATGAACGGTAGAGTCATGGTTCGTCGACGCCCACCCGGAAACGCTCGCCTTCGCCAGCGACAGAACCAGAATGGCAGCCCTATGGCTCTGTCCACAAACGGAGCCGAATCGGAGCTTTAGAGCGATGCTCGGACGCTATCAGCCTCGAACATATTTGGCTTATGACATCGGCCATTGCTCGTGCCACGAGTATCGGTATGAACGGCTGGAATCTGCTGCAACAATGTGTCCTGGCAATGAATTAAACGGGTGTTTGGCGACATAGTGGATACGGGAACTGGCAACAATTGTAGACACACTTTGTGAAATACGTATTAAGAGGAGCTGAACAGAGAGATGGCAGGCGGGCGTGGAAAGTCACGATTGGGTTTCGCAATTAATGCATAGAAGGCGTTGAACGTTTGAAGGTAGGCAATGGAAAATACACACTGAATGCATGTTAACCGCTGTTCAACTCGTCGTCATGATCATTCTCACAACTGCATTGGGGCCAATTTGGATTTTGCTGTTTTGAACGGTTTAGCTTTGTCAACTGTTCTTTTTCATAGGCTTTAGGCATGATTTCTATGGATAGATGCATACATGCTGTTCCCTATGCTGTTCGCCTTCACGCATCACACCTCAACTCGCCAAGCCTGTTCGATTGTATGTATGTCCCGTGTTCTCCACCTCATACAGTCTTGACTTCATACGACAGTCAGACTAGATCATCTCTGCTCGCCATGAATTCACTAGCACGCATTTTGTTGTGCAAAAGCACAAACAGTCAAGAAAAAAAAAGTAGTAAAAGCAAAAACCCAACCTATCACCAAACACCCTGCCGTCAGAACCCATGCTAATCGTGTACATCATGGCCCTCGTCCGTCGCCGGTTCTATGCTAACAAAGGGAAAGAAAAGAGAAAGAAAAAAAAGAAGAAAGAAGTATAGCAGTAGGGACTCAGCCATTGAACGCTTAGGTCTTACAGCGGCTTTTCTGCTGCACTGAAAGAAGAATGCATGTCAAACTGCAGCGGCATCATGAAATGCGCTTCGTCTCCTGAAAGCTCCGAACGCCATGGCAAGCAGTTTCCATTCCCATCATATCTATCGTGTACAGCGCGTGTATTCCGTGGGCTAAAACCGTTTAAACAAAAGAAAAGGGAGAAAATCAAACAAAATTGACGGGCATTATATGAGGTGATTACTGATGACTCGGGTATCGAAGAGTGGAAGTACTGGAATGATTGCTCGTCGACTCGTCAAGACACCACCATAACACCACATCGGTGCAACGCATTACACACCATGGCTTATGGTCGCGCCTAGATGGTGTGAGGCCGGAGGTGTCAGACTGTTTTTCGCCAAAAGACCTAGACGAATATCCTAGGCGTCACTGGCCTGGGTCTCATCAGCACAATCCACTTCTTTTGCGTCTTCAGAAACGAGAGCTGTTTCGCCGATGTCTTTGTCCTTTGCATCATGCTCAGCCCTTGGGGTAACCTCGTCACTGGCCTCTGAGCCGCCCACTCTGGATCTTGGAAGGAACCAACCTCCACGTTCCCATTGTCCAGGTTCGTACAAGCAAGAGTTGCGGACCTCTTCATCAGAAATGCCAGCCAGGAGAGTGTTGAGACGCTTGAAGTCGATCGGCTTGAGAATCCATCCATCGAAACCGGCATCGATGTAAGTCTGCTTTTCCCGCTCAACGAGAGAGGCCGAAACAGCAAAGATGGGGATGCGATGATTGGTGCCAGCCAAGCTCGAGTGGCCGTGATGATCTGCAGATGCCTCCATTGACCTGATCATTTTTGTGCTCGTGAGGCCGTCAACGATAGGCATCTAGTTCAAGTCAGTGACCAGGCACAGTCAATTGAAACTCGGCTAACTCACCTGCATGTCCATCAGGACAACATCAAAGTCCTTCGACCTCTCACGATAAGCTGCAGCGCAGTCCTCGCCGTTGACGGTATGATGAACGCCATGTCCTACTCTTTCTAGGCGCTTCCTCAAGATCTTCATGTTGATTGGGTCGTCTTCAGCCACGAGAACCTCGAGATGCGGCTGCTCAGTCATCTGGGTGCCTCCACTGGTAACACTCTCTGTACTAGCCTTGGCTACAGGGCGATCACTGCTCTTCATCTCAAAGAGAATGCCAGATTGCTCACTAGGTTGTGGTTTCTGGGGTACATCAGTATAATCATCCGGGATTTTGACTGCTCGGATTGGGGTTTTTGAATCCATGACATCGGCGCTGCCCGGCTCGCTACGAGGCTTCGTCGAGATAGGACTCTGGGGCTGCTTAGGCTGCTTAGTGGACGGACTAGTAGATCGGCCACCAACACTCATAGCTCCGCGAGACTGAGGGCGCATAGATCCTGGTCTTGAACCTCCACTTCCCTGAAGAGGGAATTCGGTGCCTTCCCGTTCATTTAGAGACAGGGGCGTTTGAATTGCATCAATTAAGCGATCAGCATCGCTCTGGTGGCTCTCACGGCTACCGCGGCTAGCGTGGCTTGCATGGCTACTCCTGCTTCGCTGGCTTGCCCCGCTTCCCTTGATAGAAACATCGCCAGTCTCCCCAGCAGATGCCATAGTGCTAGCTCTATCAACAAGCGTGATCTCTCCTTCTGGCGCAGCCCTCAAAGCATCAGGAGCGGTGTTGGTAGTGCTGTCACTATTTGTGGATTGATTTCCTGGCTCTGCCGGAGCATCCTCGAGCTGAGATGCATGTGTTTCATCTGATAGAGTGAACGGAAGCTGGACCACAAATCTCGAGCCTTGCCCGACTTCGGATTTCAGCCGAAGCTGTCCGTCCATGTTTCGAACAATGCGAGCAACAACGGCAAGGCCAAGTCCTAGGGTACGCATTTCACGAGGCATCTCGTCTAGTGAGCTTGACATAGGCGCTTCCTCGGTGCTGACCTGCTCGAGATCGCGGAATAGAGTGTCAAGTTGACCTGCACTCATGCCAATACCGGAGTCTTCGATAACAAAGTCAACAACGGCCTGCCGATCTTTGACCTCGGACACGAAAACGTCCACCTTTACATGACCTTTGTGCGTGTGCGCGACCGCATTTGCTGTGACATTAGAAAGTGCTTGTCGGATCCGTCGTTCATCGCCGTGTACGAACTGAGGCAATCCAGGATGTTGGACAACAGTGTAATGGATTCCTTTTCGTTTCGCATCGTTCAAGAAGGGGCCAGTTGCCTCTCTAATACAGCTGGCAAGATCGAACACTTCGTCCTTGACCAAATTTTGCCCTTCCTCTGTCTTGGTCAAATCCAGTAGATCATTGATGACATAAATCAGAGATTTAGATGCAGAATGAGACCTGGCCAAGTTATCGCGAGTTTCTTGATCGAGACTACCTTCCAAGGCAATCTCGAGGTAGTTGATGATGGCGTTCAGAGGGGTTCGAACCTCATGCGCAGAATTAGCAAGTAACAGTCGGGTCAGTTTGCTGTTCTGCAAAGCCTTCTCCTTTTGTCTCCAAACTTCGATGAATTTGCCGTAAACAAGGCAGAGGACAGCAGCTGTCTCTACCTGTTCCTCATTCCATTCTCGGCATTTTCCAACGACAGTTTCGTGCCATGTCTTGAAACTCTTCCTTGGCTCGAGGTAGCCGGCGGTACCCTCACGAACAAACTTTTCATAAGGATTACCGGCCCACTTCACTTCCTTAATTTGGCCCTTCCGGAAGAAAACAATGAAGTCACTACCGCCAACGCTCAGTGGGACGTAGAGTAGTCCAGCGACAACTTGGAAACCAGGTGGATATCGAAGATCGGGGAAATCTTCTCTGACATCCTGTGATGCCACAACAGAAGTGAGTTGACGCATTCTAAGATACTCTAACATTGCAAGCGCTTCTTGACTTTGTTCGATGGGTCCCATGATTTTGGTCTCACCCTTGATTGATAGCAACCCAAAATCGGCATCAAACAGTTTTAATAGATCCTCCGAAGACGCAATGATGTACCCAGAAGGGTTCTTGTCAGTAGGTGCGGTGTTGATCAGCTTGCGAGCTTGTAGTCTTGAAGCGTAAGACAACCTCTCGATATTTCTGGATGCTGTGTCTCCCACTAGACGACACATTTTTCGAATAGGAAACGATACTCGCATTCCATGATTTCCGTATGAGTGACAAGAAATGAGGCCCCATAGCTCGTTGAAAGCATTAATTGAAATCGACATGGAGGACCTCACAGCCATATTCTTCAAGTATTTGATATGAATCGGCGACATAGCTCGCAGATACGAGTGGCTCATGTCCAATGGGACGTCAAGGTCTTCTTTTGTTCGGCAAACGATTCTGGAGGTATCTTGATCGCGGTCGTAAAGTAGCCGTACTTTGTTGAGCTTGTAGAGATCGCGGGCTTGTCGTGGAATATCTGATGCTGGGAAGTGAAGACCCTTGTATAAATCTCTTGTCATGGATGTATCGACAAGCTCCGTCACAACCTTGCCGTTGAATGACGAGTCAAACTGGTAGATCATGACTCGGTGGAAGCCAGTCAATTCTTTGACTATGCCGACTAGAATCTTGAGAAAAGCCTCGAGGTTTGGAGCAGATGAAAGTTGTTCCTGGACTTGAGACATAATGTCAAAGACTTGCATGGCGCCTTGTTCGCCCCGCCTCTTTCTCGCGCTTCTCAATATCCTCAAAGGCTTACTAAGAACCTCTGTGCTATCTTCGATCTCCTCCAGAGTTGGGTTTGACTGCAATGTGTCGTGGGGAGTGTCGGGCGTCATCTCATCCACTGGCCGTAATGGGTATTCAACGTCATCGTCCAGCTCAAACTCGCAGAGGATTAAATCAGGATGTGCTGGGTTTATATGAATTGCACACCAAAGCTTTGTGCTCTTGCGTTTAGGGGGTCGAATTGATAGGCTAAAAACCTCAGGACCATTAACGGCGGGATCTGCATCTTCGTCGCGAATAAAATCGATGTGGTCAAGAAGATTATCCTGTTGCTCTTCTGTCAGGATGTCAAGGAAATTCTTGAGGTGAAATAATTGTTTAGGTGTATAGCCCAACATCCGATCAGAATTCTCGCTGACGTATCGGGCGACAAAACAACCATCGTTCTCTTCGCGAAGAGCAACGAGAACACCGAAAGTTTGAACGGCGCCAGGGGTATGAATTGGTTCGTCCTCACAACGTTGTAGGACACCATCACGACCAGTAATGACCGCATGACCGTCATCAGTCACAACGTGCGTGAAACGGGCAGTGACAAGCGGAATATCAGCACTGGAGTTCCCGGCAGAAGAAACATCGGCATCATGTCCGCCTGGTGCAAGGTTCGATGAGTTATGACCCATTGCCCCCGAATCTTCTGTTTCTGTTGCTGCGTCTCCATCTCCATCTCTGTCACCTTCGTTGTCTGACATCGATATATCAAGCTGTAAAGGCACTGTACTGCTTCCGTGACGGTTTGCATCGAGCTGAATGCTCGACATGGGGCCGCTCATAGTGTTTTTTCTTCGCATTATGGCGTCGATACGCTCGTTGTGGGCTCGTGAATGGTAATTTGCTGGGACTGTGTCTGAACGTCTCAGATCTGGTCCCGTGTCAGCTCGAGGCGCGCCCGGGACCTGAACGGGAATGCTCCGACCATCGCGCTCAGGCAGGGCGTGGAAGTAGTCGTCACTGGCTATCTTACTGGAGTTGGGGTCGACGCTGATGACTGATCGTATAGGAAAAACTCGGTCCCCGGAGACATCTGAAGCGGCGGAGTGATAGCCCAGTTGCTTATCTGAACTAACACTCCAAGGTGAAAACGGTGGCTCCGAGTTGGAAACACTATTCTGTTCGCTGGGAGCAGCAGATGAAGCGGCTCTAGTCGTTCGTGTAGACGTTGCGTTATTACAGGTGTTCGTACGAAGTTCTGGAAGACTCTCCGGGCCACTGGGCCGAATGGTCGTCGAAGATGCTGTCGAAGACTGAGGTGCTGGAGGAGGATAAGACTCTGAGGGCAGAGAGGTAGCCGAAGGGTCGTGTTGCTGTTCTTGATGGTTCTTTTGCTCAAGTTGACTGGTGCCCTGGCTCTCTTTGTCGTGCGACGCATCCATGATGGTAGTGTCCTGTCGCTAACCTGATAGTTGCGAAGCCGAAGTTGAAAGGATGAGAGCCCGGAGGTTGAGGAGGGTGGGGGGAGGATACTCGAGCGGGAGGTGAGGACGATCCTATAAAGTAGCGTCGCGCATCCCCGTGATAGCCTGTACGATCCTAGTGAAGGGTACCAGCAGAAGGTTCCGCGAAATCAAAGGGTTTGGAGGCAGCCAAGGTAGAGTAAGGAAACACAATGATGAAGACAAAAAATACTGGGCTGTCGTGGTCGTGATAGTCGTGGTCGTGATAGTCGTGGTCGTCGGCGAGGGCTTGACTTTTGACAGATGCAGCGGCGTGGGCTACAACGCAATGCAGTCTGATCTGTAGGTCGAGTCGATAGAAGATAAAAGCAGGGTCCAAATGTTAAAGCGACGAGACCCCAATGCTAGATCAACAGGGGGCTGGACTTGGGTGAAGGCCAAACAATAGGTAGTGAGAAACAGAAGCTATCACAATTCGGATAGACAGCGATGGATGGCGAAGGGGTTGCGAAGACGGGTACCCGATGCGGAAAGAGTGACGAAGGCTTTGACTGGCCAGGCGACTTGATTTGCGATTGATACGTAATGCCGTTCTAGGTTCGAGGATTATCGAGCAAGAGTACTGTAGGACAGGGCAAAGCAGAGCAGAGCCAGAACAGGGCGACAAATAATTTACTGTACCAGCTGGTAGCAGCTTTTGGCTGAGGGGACGGGATGTTGAACTGTAGGAGTAAGGTGTTGTAGGTTGGTTGTGTGGAGGTGGCAATGTACAGTGTGGCCCTACAGTACGGTATGGTTTTAGGTGCTAGAGGTAGCCCCCAGGCCAGGTCTCAATCCCACCTAATCCCTGCCGCCTGCGGGCACGCTGCAGTCAGGTCGGAGAGGCAAGAGTAGGTGGCCCGGGGCTACGCTACGAGGGCAAGAGGGAGGGTCAAGTGGAAATGGGCAGGAGCCTGAAGGCAAGGACTTCCCTACCAATGGCTCGTCTCTCGCCTTGCTAGTTCTGTCGATCCCATCCATTTTCTCCCCTCTCAATGAGCAGAAGACCGGATTACACTGCCAAGACCGCTCAAAATCCCATCCTTATCCCTTGAAAATCCCATCTCATTCTATCCTGCTACTCTACCTTGCCTTACTATGCCCCTCCCTGGTCTCCTTGCCCTGGAGTACAGTGTCCACTTGCCTTACAACGAACGAGCCGAGAGTCTTCGGTCCAGAATACTCTGGAGAAATGGGCTGTTGAACCAAGAACGCCTTAATTTTTCTCCTGTTGTCTTCCAAGTGCTTGCGCCATAGTCTTGTGTTCCGGCATTGTGGATTACTCTGTGTCGGCAAGCAAAGGGGTCTCGTGGTGGAATTTTGGTGGTTTCGATGACCCTACGACCCTGACCGAGGAATCATTCAACACACGAAACAACCCTCCACAGGCTTGGGGCCATGCCCATGATAGGGCACAACAATTAATCCGAATCTTGCACAGCGTTAACGCTTTCCCATGACGCTGTTGTGCAAAACCCCTACGGTGCTGAGAAGGAAGCAAGCTCTCCGTCAAGCAAGGGTTCTGCCATTCCCAATTAATTTTCGTCTTAGAACTAGGCTACCTCGACCTATCACCCACCATCTTTTAAAGAGATCACTGGCCCAGTCTGGTCTGACAGATGGTCTTTTCGACCCGAGCCGCAAGTCTGCTCTTTTTGTAGTACGAGGCCTTTCAAACATACCAAGCGAGATCGACATGTCGTGCAAAAACATCTTTTTTTTGATGAGACAAACGCACAGCTCACCAAATGAGACCTGCACGTATCTTCTGGATCGAGACCCATAATTACGATCATGGGCTAATCTAACATTCTAGTATGAAGCCCGCGCGCTAAGGTTGAGCGACACTATGCTGCTGTATCGTAACTCACTGTTGCTTCAACTACTTTTGTGATGCGACCGGTTCTCAATACTAATGCGAATCGAAGGCTTTGTCACGACGATTCTAATCTGATTGGCTGACATATATACCGGCCAACAGCGTGCGGATCAGCTCGAAGCTTGAAGCAGTCGCGATGACTTTTCTCAATTGCACAATGGCACCCCAGTGTCAGTCTCAAAAACTAGAATTACCGATAGGTCAGACCGCTTGACGACGTACGTTGTGAATCGGCGATCAAGATGCCTACTCCCCACTTGGTCTGTAGAGTCCCTTTGGGCTCTCCAAGCCAACCAGCAAGTCCACAAGTGCCTTGTTAGCTTGAAGAATCTGGCTCCAAGAAGTACAGTAGCTGGACCCCTCCTACCCTCTTATCTTGATTTGCTGCTGGTAGGTGGGTAGCACAACAGTCCGCCTGCGTTCTTTAAACAAGCAGATATAGTGTAAGAAATATTTGAGCACCTTACTGCTTCTGATACGCGCTGATCAACTGTCTTCTTTTGTCAATCACAGCAGAGAGCGGGGGTTATTCTGTCCTCCATGGGGCTAGGTCCAGGGCACCTCGCTGACCCCTACCCGTCCCTGCCGGACTAAGGTGTCATGAGGTGAGAGAGGCAAAGTCCCTGAGCCACTTGTTGATCTCGCTGTCGAGACCATTCTGTTACACCCGCAATGGAGTAAGCAGATTCAAAGAGGACTCACTGTACTATTCAGGTGCTGTGCTGCATGCAAATGTGATGACAACAGAGTTCGGCATATAAAATGCACCGCGTTCAGACCCCAGAGTGTGTGATTTGAAGTACGTCCAGTACGTATTCAGTCTTTTACACAGACCATGATGGATGAGGCTCGGTACAGTATTTGTAAGAACCATATCCTTTTAACACTGTAGGTGCGCCACATGTAGCCGTGACATCATTCAAGGCCGGCGGTTCTTCTCCGGCTTGGAGGAGACGAGTGGACGTCTTGGCAAATCATCGTCATGAAACGACTTGGGATCATGATGATCATCGACTGACGATGCAGATCTTTGTTGTACCCAGCCACATGTGGCGGATAACTACTAACTAGTGCCTACTAAGGTACAGTAGACATACCTAGCCCGGGCTGAATTACGGTACTGGACTGATATACAGTAGACGCACAGAATGGTTCCTGAATTTGGATGGGAAAAGGCGAATCTACAGAGAATGCCTTGACAGACATTATTCCCTGCTCCTCGGAGTTGTTTCATCATAAAACTTCGTCTTCCAATAGAAAGAGGTATTGTTTACCGTTATACCCGTCTAGGCTGCCAGAGAAGAGGCGCTGAAGAGCGAGAAAATCTTTTTACTTTACATGTATGAAGGTGGATCATGATGATGACTGGTCCCTGGGTTTTGATGCTGACATCGGACGTTTTTTGACATCCGTATTATTACCGCTTGTCTATTAAGAAATTTTTGTCTTGTCGTAGGAGGTAGGTAATTACTATACTAAATCATAGGCAAATACGGATACATAGGTACGTATGTATCATTTTAGGCCGTATGCACCTCGCAGACCAGCGCCAAGCCTAACATCTCCGCTTTGAATCACCGGAGGTCCTCCGGAGGGAGCAGGCATCCGATAATTAATATTACAGTATCGAAACGGACATCGTATAGCATTTGCTAACAATGGTGAACCTGAACATGAATATATGTATCGACTACCTATATACCTGGTTATATGCACCACGACGAGTTTGAACTGGAACTAGCAATTGAGTTTACTAAGAATAGACAATGACCAGCTGCGTGCACTTACACCAAGTCACTTGAATTGTCAGATCCAAAGAAATCGTCGAATCCCTGTAGCTCCAGGAACATCAGCTCTAGTTTTTACCTTTAATGTGACATCGTACAAACTGCCATCCTCGGCGCCAAGGCAAACAAACAGTGCGGGAAGTCTCTGAGGCGTTTGTTGCAACGATAGGTAGACTTTTCACAACCTTGAAAGGCAGTACTGCACTACAGCAGTATTCATGCCAATATCTAGTATCCATCTTATCCGTATATCCATGAATGGCAATCTTCTTATTCTCGGTGTCTGAAATGACTGTATTCGTGTCCGTACTACAATGATCCCAGATGTTTCCCTTTCAGTCTCCCTGTGTCTGGTTAACGATTGAATAATATTTGTATCATGTCTTATCTACCATCTTGTCTCAGCACTTGGCATACAGTGTGTTAAACAATGCATCCCTAGAACATGATGATACCATTCGATATTTTGGGCTTTCCTTTTAGAATTGGGCATTAGCTTTGTTTGCGGGCATCTGAGTGTCTAGACCACCCAGCTCTATTGGTTCAACTTTACTTACACCGTCGAGTAAGTCGAGACTCTATAGCTGGAACATGGCACAGGCCCGTTGCCGGCTCGGCAATGTCTACTTACCATCGTCTAAGTCATCAAAAGCATACGCAGGCTCAACTTGTTGCTCAAAATGGATTGGGTAGCATATGATTGTGTCAGATGATAGAATGCACGATGCTGAAATAACAGTTTCTACTCTTTCAGAATAAAAATGCTGGGAGCAAGACTCGGACACTTTGCCCTCTACAGTCAAATCACTGTTACCCTTTGACTTCCTAGGCCAGCCATGTTCTGCTTTCTGTCAAAAGAATACTAGGGTTGAGCTGGCTGCCATGCTCTGCCAAGCAAGGTTAACCCTGCTTATCTCGGGAGAGCAACAGAGATCTCAATTAGCAACGAGTTAATAGTCCAGCCATGGATATCCTTCCCAGACACAAATTCCATCCGAGGCCCCTCGACACCTTGACATTTCGAGTGGCCCGAGACTGGCCACGCGACTGCACAGATCCCCATCTTTAAGAAGATAGCAATTGTGATATATGACAACATCTCAGCCGCGGATGCTCCAAGGGTCCAGGGCTGACGAAAGCGGCAAATGAAAGTCTAGAACGGATAGACTCTACTAGCAATGGGTACTATAAGCATGGCTGTTCCTAGTTTTCCATGTCGTGCATGGTCTAGTTGAGTTGTGTCGTATTGAACGCTCAGTGGACAGTTAACCCATCTTAAACTCAATTGGTCGATCTACGGTACTTGAAACAAGTAGTTTCATCGAGGATATCCTGGCAGATCGCCAATACTTGGTTCAGCTGAAGATCCTACCAAGCGGTGTGATAGCTTATTAAGTGGTAGTGTAGAGATACTTAATATCGTCGCTGGGCTTCAGTCCGGGCATGTCCGCCGAAGCAAATACTGCTGAGTTGTTCAACCGCCTGAAGGGGAATCCTTGCCGGCTATGTTGCATCGAACGAAAGGAAACAACATCGATGGAAACCTAGAGGTCAAATGTCCGTTCGTGAGCGTTTAGTGAGAATATTGGCGTGTGTTCTCAATTTTCTTAAAAGACATACCATATACTCAATAGACCTAGGTTCTGTCTAACGCTCAGCAAACATATTCTTCTTGTTTATTTCTCTGAAATGGCAAGATATAGTTTAGGGGATCTGTATTGAAAGCCATAACTGCGTTGAATGCAATGATTTGATGAAAAGCAATGAATAGCAAATATGATTTCTTGTATACCAAGTGATAGTGATATCGAAGTATGGCATGCTCTAGTCAGGAGGCTACAAAATAGAGGCACAGTTAGCAGGCAATCTTGTATGATATCAAAATAAACTAGCTAAAGGACTTGCAAATATGTAGACTTCGCAGTGCTTTGTGAACATGGATCCTGTACTACAACATAGCTAAATGAACACACCCGCCTTCTATATTTAACAACATCTAACAACAGGAACCCTCAGGTGATTCCTACATAAGAGCTGCACAACCTTCAACATCTTACTTTATTTTCACCGTCGAAGATGTTGCTACTCAATGATTTACGTGCCTTACCACCCACCCACCACCCCCTGCTATACATGAGATGCTTCTTTGTTCACCTTGCACTAGGTTTATAGTACCTAACCTGCAGGAAGTTATTTGCCTTATTGTCTATCCATCAGTAACCGACAAATAAATCAGGCAAAAAGCAAAGACAAAGAAAAAAACGTTTTACAGTTTTGATACTAGTAACTAAAGATTAGAAAAAAAGAAACTCCGGTACAGGGAATCGAACCCTGGGCTCCGCGGAACTTGATCTCTCAGGTTGTGAGAGCGCGAAATGTTAGCCACTACACCATACCGGAAAATAGATGCTATTTTGACTTGCAATTGGCACTCAGGTAGTCTGAGACGGAACAGCGTCTGCACTCCTAGCCAATTGTGCAAGTACATGTCAATCCTAAGATGGCTTGTAAAGACTTTGTACATAGTGTCACTGGACCAGTTGGATTATGATACGGAGTTTCCTCATTCATCACTTTATCCTTTTCTCGTAGATCTACGAGACAGTGACTGTCACGTTCCCCTTAAAGCTCTCACTTGAGTTGCCAACAAAGACTGTAAAGTCACCAGGCTCAACAACATATTTCATCTTGCGGTTCCAGAGACCCCAATCCTCGACTTTAAGATCGATCTTAACAGTCTCGGTCTTACCTGCCTTAACAGCGACCTTCTTGAAACCCTTGAGTTGGTATCGAGGGACGTCGACCGAGGCAATCATGTCTTTAACGTAAAGCTGGACAACCTCAGACCCGTCACGCTTAGACTTGTTGCTAACGTCGACGGAAACAGTGACTGTGTCGGAGGCTGTTACGTTCTTCTTTGAAACGGAGATCTTGGAGAAGTCAAACTTGCTGTATGAAAGACCATAGCCGAATGTGTAGAGAGCCTCAGGGTTCTCGAGAATATAGTTGTTGCCGAACTCAAGAGTGCCGTTCTCGTAAATCTTGCCAGGATTGGGATAGGCACGTGCAGAGTTGAGGTAGTCATAGTAGATTGGGGTAGTGCCAACGTCGTAGGGGAAGCTAACGGAAAGCTTGCCTGAGGGGTTGACGTTGCCGTAGAGGATATCAGCAAGAGCATGACCTCCCTCCTGAGATTGGTAGAACTGCTGAACAAGAGCAGCAGCCTCTTTGGAGATCCACGGTTCAGTGATGGGTTTGCCGGAGCTGTAGACGACAATGGTAGGCTTTCCAGTATCAATGATTGCCTTGACGAGCTTGGGCATGGCCCCGATGAGATTCAGGTTGCTAGCATCAATATGCTCACCAGTGGTGGCGTTGAGACCAGCCCAGAGTTCGTTCTGGTCGCGAGTCCAAGTTCCGACGACAACAACAGCGACGTCGGCAGCCTCAGCGGCAGCGATAGCATCCTCGAAACCAGATTCGTCCGAGGACCAACGCTCACAGCCTTGAGTGAACGTGACGTTGCCCTTACTGGCAGCTTTGATACCATCATATGGGGTGACCCCTCTGGTCATAGCAGTACCAATGACATAGTCACCGTACTATTCAGCGTCAGCGTTTTGTTTAATTCTAGAGGATGGGAATATCACATACGTTGACATAGCCATGAGCCATTGGTCCAATGACGGCAACACTGGCGTCTTTCTTCAATGGAAGAACGTCCTCGTGGTTCTCAAGAACAACAATGCTCTCAGTGTCAAGCTGACGAGCGACCTTTTTGTGAGCCTTGGTGTTGACATAGTCCCAGATCTTGTCGTCAGCAACACCAGTGAAGGGTTTCTCGAAAAGACCCATCTCAAACTTGGCACGAAGAACACGAGACACTGCTGTGTCGACAACCTTGTTGTCTAGCTTACCGGCCTTGACAAGCTCAGGGATGATCTCGAAACTCCAATAGCCACCACCCATCTCGGCATCGTTACCAGCAGGGAGAGCCTGTGATTCATTAGCATTTGACTTGGTTTTTTATGGGGAAACTCACCTCGAGAGTAATGCACTCGTCATCCTCGAGAGGGCAGATATTGAAGGCCTGAGCAAGGCGAGCAGTACCACCGGCATCGGAGATGACATAGTACTTATAATCCCATTCGTCTCGAAGGATATCAGTGAGGAGATGAGAGTCTGAAACGACAGGAACACCGTCGTAGGAATTGTAAGAGGACATGATGGAGGTCGCCCCGCCGTCGATGATGGCTCGCTTGAAAGGGGGGAGATAGAGAGACCGCAACTGTCGCTCACCGCCGTGAACAGGGGCAGTGTTGATGCCTTGTTCAGGTGTCGCAAACGCAGCCTTCATTGTCAGTTACTTGTTTGGACTGGCGATGGATGTTAGATGTTAGATGTGGCTTACATAGTGCTTCACCATCGCCGACACTCCTCCAGCTTGAAGGCCCTTGACGTATCGGTAGCCCATCTCTCCCGCACTGTATTAAGTTAGAATATATCATCGCCAGTCATCAGTAAAAGTCATACAGGTAAGAATCCTCGCTGAAGCATTCTTCGACTCGTCCAAATCGCAGCTCTCGGGCGAGATCAACTTGTGGAGAGAAGAGCTGGTTTATACCAAGAGCTCGAGATTCCGTAGCAATAATGTCGGCCATCTTCTCGATAAGCTCAGGGTTGAATGAACATCCCATGCCGATGGGTGAGTTGAAGATGGTTCCGTTGAGGATCAAAACTCCGTGGAGACCTTCACTCTGAACAAAGGCAGGAATACCTTTCATCTGTCAGTTCATGAAATAAAAGTCTCAACAAGGCATTGTGACTCACCGAGCTCAGTCTCTTCCATGAGATAGTCCTGTCCCAACTTGGCAGCCTTCTTGATGGTGGTCATGTTGGCGTACAGACCAGTCCAGATAGAATTGGCACGGTACTTGAAGTTCCATTCCAGACCGGTTCTGTTGACAGCCTCTGTAGTAAGATTGAGGTAGTTGGTCATGTCACCTTGGATCAATTGAGCAGTCTTCTCCTCAATTGACATGCGCTTGAGGAGATCCGAGACTCTATCGTCGACAGAAGCTTTGGAGTCCTTGTACACAGGCTTGTCCTTAGCAGCCTGGCCGGCCGTGGCCAGTGCTACCGCACAAAGGTATCCAGAGAGCTTCATTCTGCAATATTGAAGATGAGAAAGAGGCTACTCGAGAGCTGTAGAGAAGGGCGCTTGGGATCTACATGAATTTATACACTAGAGAATCCTTGTCCCTTTACAATTAACCGCGGAGCCTGGAGCATGGATAACCCCCTCTTCTCGTATATCATAGTATAGATTCACGATACTCGTCAGCTGCACTGCATATGAGTTTGGCTACAGGCTTGATTCGAATTAGGTCATGTAATGGAAGGCCTTTGCGGATGTTACGACCGAAGCACAGCAGATCATGACATAGCAGGCTTCTGGGGATCCTGGAAGAATGCGGGGCAGAAGACGAGAAGAAGGAGACGGGCAAGGGACTTGGATTCGTGGACTTTGTTTTTAAGTTGACATGAGAGCAAGTTCAAAAGGTGTGCGGTCAACCATTGGGGCGGTATATCAGGATCAGATGGAAAGACGAGCCGAACATCCTAGCACAGATGCAAGGCAGAGGTTTTGGTCAAGGAACATGTGTCATGTAGACTAGATTCCTCGAGTTCTACAGGGTACCTAGTACAGTAAAGTACAGTACTGCACCCAATGTAAGTAAATTCCATGGACGTCGGTATAAGTCAACCCGAAATTTTATAATGGCCGAGCAGCCGTTAGCTTCCACAGTCGGACACTTACTGCATTACAGTGGCTCTAGCCTGTAAACCCCGCATGTTCACTCCCTGTATTTAGCCGGGAGTGTTTCTAGTGCCCGCTGATTTATCCACCAGTCGATCAATCCCGCAGGGGACCCTTGATGGTCAGTCTCGTCTCGTCTCATCTCAACATCATGTGTATCGTCGTCACCTACTATCATGACAAGATGGTGGGGTCAAGGAGGGGAAAACACGGGATGGACCCAGTAATCGACGGATGAATGTTATCGTAGGATTCCCGCAATATGGACTGACAAGGACTGACAGAGAAATCAGAATCTCCCATTCCATTCAAAGACCCCTACCTACTACTTCCTTGAGCTTTTCTTCTCTCTCATATCTACAACACAGTTAGTCTACCTAGGCCATAAAATTGGCCTACATCAACACCAAAGATGCACCTTCGCGATGGCATGTGGCTGCCTGCCCAAGACTTCCGAACTGAATATGCCGAAGATGTCTACGAAATCACCCCCAACCAAGACCAACAGGCGTTGAGCTTGCTATGTCCGACAAAGCACATTCGAACTCGTGGAGATGGCCTCAACCAACCTACTCTTACTCTTGATATCAAGGCCGAGATGGACGGCATCATATCGATTGAGAGCACACACTGGGCTGGTGCTAAACGCACAGGTCCCAACTTTGATCTCTTTCCTGCTGGCCAACCAAAGGTTGAGGGGAAGATTCTAAAGACTGACAAGGGAACCACACTCCAGTCTGGATCCTTGTCTGCTACCATTCACCCTGATCAGCACAACTTCGACATCAAGTTCCACAGCTCTGATGGCAAGAAGCACCTGACGAATCTCGGCAACCGCAGTACTGGCTTTGCCTACTCCCCTGCTCCTACATCGCAAATCCAGACCGGCAACATGGATGATTTCAAGCACTATATGTTTATGCAAACAACTTTGTCTGTTGGCGAGTCTGTCCATGGTCTGGGTGAACGATTCGGTGCCTGGAATAAGGTTGGCCAAAATGTTGTTCTTTGGAACGCAGATGGTGGCACCTCGAGTGACCAGGCCTACAAGAACGTTTCCTTCTGGATAAGCAGCCGTGGATATGGTGTGTTCATCGATTACCCTGGCAAAGTCGACCTCGAGATTGGTAGCGAGCGATGTTGTCGTGTGCAAACAACTATCGAGGGCCAACGTCTCAAGATGTACATCATCTACGGCGACGGGCCCAAAGACGTCCTCAAAAAGTACACTGTCCTCACTGGAAAGGCCAACAAGGTTCCTAGCTGGAGTTTTGGTCTTTGGTTGACTACCAGCTTTACCACCAACTACGATGAAGCCACTGTCAACTCTTTTCTGGAAGGCATGAAGGCTCGCGGCTCGCCTGTCGACGTCTTCCACTACGACTGCTTTTGGATGAAGGCTTTCAGGTGGACAGACTTCATCTTTGACTCTGAGCGTTTCCCTGATCCCAAGGGCCAGATCTCGCGTCTCAAAGAGAAAGGCCTCTGCAAAAAGGTCTGCGTCTGGATCAACCCCTACATCGGCCAAGCTGGTGTTGCCTTTAAGCATGCCGCCAAAAAGGGCTATCTTCTTAAGCGTAAGAACGGCGATATCTGGCAGTGGGATTTGTGGCAGGCCGGCATGGGTCTTTTGGACGTGACAAACCCTGAGGCTTGTGCTTGGTATGTCGAGTGCCTCAACAGCCTCTTCGATAAGGGTGTCGATGCCCTCAAGACCGACTTTGGCGAACGCATTCCTACTCTCGATGTCCAATGGCACGACCCAACAGTCGATCCTCACAAAATGCACAACTACTATGCATTCGCATACAACAAACTTGTCTACGAAGCTCTTCAGAAGCGATATGGTAACGACGAAGCCGTTCTTTACGCCCGTGCTGCCTGCGCGGGAGTACAAAGATTCCCTCTTGTCTGGGGTGGTGACTGTGAGTCCACGCCAGAAGCGCTCGCCGAGTCCGTCCGCGGCGGTTTGTCCATGGGTTTGAGTGGTTTCACCTTCTGGAGTTGTGATATTGGTGGCTTCGAGGGTAGTCCTCCGCCATGGATCTACAAGCGGTGGGTCGCCATGGGTCTCTTGTGCAGCCACAGTCGTCTCCACGGAAGTAACTCGTACCGTGTGCCCTGGGTTGTTGACGACGACGATACTACTGAGGAAGGATGTTCCAAGACTCTGGCCAAGTGGACGGCGCTCAAGACTCGTCTGATGCCGTATATCTTCTCTCAGGCGATAGAGTCTATTGAAGATGGAATTCCCATGTCCCTGCGGGCTGTTGCCCTTGAGTTCCCCGACGACCCTACCTCGTGGTTCCTCGATCGCCAGTTCATGGTTGGATCTCAGCTCCTGGCAGCTCCTATCTACGAAGAGTCTGGCGAAGTCGAGTTCTACCTGCCCAAGGGCAAGTGGACAAATTACTTTACCAACGAAGTCAAGTCTGGTCCTGGCTGGTTTAGAGAGAAACACGCTTTTGGTACTCTTCCCCTGTACGTCCGTGAGAACACTGTTCTTGTCCTCGGTAGCCGTAAGGAGGTCGGTGCTGCCTACGATTTTGCCAACAATGTTGAGGTTGCTCTGTATCAAACTCTGCCTGGCTCCAAAACCACTGTGGTGGATGGCGAGGGAAATACTGTTGCTGAACTTGTTGTTGGTGATGACGGTAAGCTTCAGGGTACTAATCAACTAAAGGGCGATTTCAAGGTTGCGGAGAACGGACGTGACTTGGAAGGAGATGCCCCTGTATATATTGAGTCCCTGTGATACTATGAGATGATAGAATAGTGAATAGAACTATCAACGCGAACAGCCATGCAATGCTCTCTACATGTGGTACTTCATCAGATCAAAACTCAAAACCTAGACGTAGCTATCAAAACTGTCCTGAGCAGATCGTCACCTGTCGATCTCGGCATCTAATTGCCCGACGCTGCGGGTATTGGCAGGTATCCGTTGATGTTCGGTAGAACCATTGGAGCTGGATGTCAGCGTCAACGGTCAGCACTAGATAAGTTGCGCCCTGTCTTCATGCCTTCCTTCTGGTTAACGTATTTAGTCCAAGAGACTCATTTATAGCTCAATAATACACAGCACTCATCTGGTAATAATCCTTTGAATTGTCAAGGACCAATCCTCACATGAGACACGTATGTTCTCCCCACTAATGGAGACTCTACTGTCATGGAACTTCAGGGTCTCGATTTGGGGGCATTGGGGGTTGCCCAAAGGGGAAGTTTCCAGATGCTCCAATGCGATGTGATTGGTCAAGTTCCGTTATGGTCCGAGACTTGCAGTCTGTTATGAAACTGTCATAAATCCAAGTACCATCTACTAAACCTGTGTCAAATTCAGCACTTGATTCTCTGCTTACAACAGTGAGAACTTCTACAACATCCCAGATTCGGTATTTATACCTTCCCGCCAGTAATTTGGAAATGCCTGGCTCCAGGTTGAAATATACATAAATAAATAAGTAAAAGATTGTGGTGGTATTCGGTATATCCTTGCAGGGTGTCATCTTGATGTAGCATTGTCACGATGTAGCCCAGACAAACAATCTCAAGAGCAGCATCTGCATATACTGGTATAGCCATGACAAGTATCAGCTCGGGCTCTTACCTAAAACGTCTTGTGGTCTTCTAGTCATAGTAAAACTTCATGAAATGTACCTATGTATTGATGATCTGAGCTCGGGTAACCCGAAAGTCGGCCTATGGAGTTACAATCAGAGACGTGATTGGCCCGGCTGTAAGTGAAAGCGAGAGTGATCAAAGGTACCTTTACTCTACTTACTTACCTATTCTAAACATGCGAATTCATATTTAGCCGAATTGAAAAAGTCAGATCAATGGCCACATGCCAGGTTACTGTACTGCTTTTACTGAGTTTCTGGACGGCACAAGGTATGCCCCGATGACTGGTCAGACCACAACTGTGGTTCAGTCTTTACAATGGTATCCGCGGTTCCTTCTACTGATCTCACTACTTTTGGCATTTAGCCGGCACTGGCGAGTTATAGTTGGCGTTTTATTTCTCCGACCGCTCGGTGCCGACCCGGAATGGCCTCGAAGGAGCCTTGTTTAAGAAGCCGATGACTGTCACGATCGGCCTTGGCATGCCGTGTTACGCCTTCCCGTCATGTTATTTTGGTACATTCTACCAAGATGGCCCATTTATAAATCCTCGACGATCATGTGTAGTACTTCGAACCTGATGGAAGCCAACACTTGCGTGGTGATAAGGGCACGCCATTGTCTAGTGATACGACTATCGAGACATCATTCCCTAGACCCCCTGGGTGAGTAGATTTAGATAGGTGGAACCATGGAGGCTACAGTGATCAACATAAAACCATCTCCAGGGGTATCGAGAAGAGCTATGACTCTGGGGAAGAAGATCGTACAAATAAACTCGAGGGCCGCTGCCTATCACTTCTGGGTACTTTATCCACCTCAATCCCAAGTTTGAAGCTCCACGCTCGACATAACGAACCACAGATATCATACAGCCCTAAGAGGTAGTTGAAAGGTCTCACAATGGGGAAAGCCTACAGCATTGGCCTGGCTTGCTTCGCAGCCATAGGGTGCGTATTATCATTAAAACTTCAATAGTGATACTGACAAGCATTGTTCGAATTCAGCTCCTTTCTATTCGGCTATGACTCTGGTGTCATGACAGATGTCATCGCCTCGAAGCACTTCCAAAACTACTTCGACACAACATCCACTTCTTCCATCATAGGGGCCATTAACTCTACCTTCAGTGGAGGTGCTGTATTTGGAGCCTTGTTTGGTGGAGTGATTATGGATAAATTTGGTCGAAGAAAGACTATTGGCATTGGTGCCTTTATTTGCACGATTGGTGGTGTTCTCCAAGCTGCTTCTTACCAGTATGTGTCGTTTCAATTACTGAACTCTCTCGCTTGCTATTGACTAACACATTACTTAGTCTTGCTATGATGCTAATCGGACGAATCATTGCTGGCTTTGCCGTTGGTCTACTCTCTATGAGTGGTGAGTTTCTTTAGGATGTCCTATGAATTCCCATGACTGACAAATATTGAAGTCCCAGTATATCAAAGCGAATGCGCCTCCCCTAAGAACCGAGGTCTCATCGTTGGACTCGCCCAACAGATGATTGGGGTCGGCTTCATTGTCTCTACTTGGGTTGGATACGGCAGTCATCATATGCCTGATACTTCATCCTTCCAATGGCGCTTCCCTCTTGCATTCCAAGCATTTCCTTCCGCGCTGTTATGCCTGGGTATGCTCTGGCTTCCCGAAACTCCTCGTCATCTCATTGCGACCGACCAATTGGACGATGGGTTGAGGACACTACAGAAGTTGCACTTCGACGGCTCAAATGAAGACTGGATCAAGTCTGAGTTCAATGAGATCAAGCTTACTATAGACGCCGAGAAGGCTGCCACTGCACCAGGCTGGCTGATTATGTTCAAGGTACCACAATGGCGAAAGCGACTTATGCTTGGAACTCTGGTACAGGTATTCACTCAGTTTACTGGTAAGTTTCCCGGTAGACGATGTTACTCATCACAGATCTGTTCGACAAGGACATGCTAACATTGATTGTAGGAATTAATGTAATTGGGTAAGCAAATTCCTCCCCAGATTCTTTCAGCTCCGCTCTTAGCATTGAGTCCCCCGGATGAAGGCTCCGAATCTCACTGACATGATACAAGATACTACCAAACCATCATGTATGAGAGCCTTGGAATTACTGGTAAGACGAGTCTGCTCGTGGCAGGAATTTACAACTGCACTGGCCCCCTCGCGAGTAAGTCACAAACCCTTTATCTCGTACAGCAACACACTAATGACACTACGCAGACTTGGTCTTCATCACCTTGATCTCGGATAGAATTGGCCGAAAGAGGCCCCTTATCTATGGTATCATCGGCATCACCATCGCTCTAATCCTAGAGAGCGTCGTCAACAGCCAAAATGTCGACGGCACGCACCACGGCCTTAGTATCGCTGGTGTTGCTTTCTTATTCTGTGTCACTGTCATCTTCTCACTATCCTTCGGTCCCGTTAGTTGGACGTACATGGCCGAAATCATGCCTTATCAGATACGAGGTAAAGGATGTGCTTTTGCCACAGGCATTGGAAACTGGCTTGTCTCGACCTTTTGGAACCAAGTCAGTCCTTTGGCGCTCAAAGAATTAGGCTGGAAATTTTACTTTCTATTCGTTGGTAAGTAGACACCTGCAACTCTTTCAGGATCAGCTAATTTATATGCAATAGCGTTCAATATTGTCATTACGCTTCCTACTCTCATCTTCGCTTTCCGAGAGACAAAGGGTCTGTCTCTTGAAGAGATCGACCTTATGTTTGGAGATCGAGCTCTGGGAAATCTACCAGGGGATCTTGAGAAGGATAGCGGCGTTGTTGCTGTGACAAACTCGCACGATGAAAAGCCCCACTCCAAACTGTAGTTTTTGTAGGCAAGATACAGTTTCTTTCATTCTTGCTGTGAACTTCTCGCCTATGTGTAGGAAAAGTGACAATATACGGACCTCATGCCAAGATGCTCTTTACGATCATTTTCGTGATTCCAATGCAGATTCAGGAAGAGCGTGCGTGGTTTTTCTAAAATCAAGCATGCTAGCTACTGGAGATAGGTACTGTCTCTTACATACAAATCACAAAGACATCCGCGTAGGTATGGAGCGCAGTTTGGCTGAAGTTTTTAACAATTGACCAGCTAATCCGGTATGGTTGGCGATATCTTCGCAGCCTCTAGCCAATGCAGTCCGTCCGGTATGGTGTAGTGGCTAACATTTCGCGCTCTCATAACCTGAGAGATCAGTACCGCGGAGCCCAGGGTTCGATTCCCTGTACCGGAGTTTCTTTTTTTGCAATTTAAACAACTAGTCTCGCTCGGTTTATCATCACCCATAGCGACCGACCAAGTCGGTGCAGTTGTGTGTTGTTTATCTAAACGGTAGATAGATAACAAAGTGCAAAAGGCGCTTGAGGGCATGTTCAATAGATAAAGAATATTTTATAGTACTATTAGTCCGAAAATAAGGTAAAAAGGCTTATGGCATACTGGTTTTCTTCCTTTCTGGTACGATTTGTATGTACTATATATATGTAGGTATGGATTGTAATAGTGATACAACTACAATTGAACTTCCAGCAATAAATTGAAAGCTGTATTAATCTATTAATGCCTTATCTTATCTGTTATCGTGGTCAGGAAGTGCTTTATCCGGCACCGGTCATTTTATCATCCGTGTTTTGTCCAATCAGGAGAGACCGCGCTCGGAAATGTGGTCATGGGCTACGGGAAGGCGGGCAGCCTCGCTTCTTGTTCCAGCTTCTCCTCGTCGTCCCAGCACAACCGATCAAAATTGCTTCTGATCAAGCCCACCGCACCAACACGACTTTTTGTTTCGAATTGAAGCTTTCCTCCCTCCCAGCGATTACCTTGAGTCTTTTAGCGCCATCCGCTCGTTCTCGACGCGCCCAGACGGCCTGGCGCCTACCCGTCGCTTCACTCTCAATACCGACCGAGTCGACTTTTCAATCCAACAACTGCTTGCCATGGCGTCGCAGCAGGTTCTCTTCGCTGAGACAATAGCGGGCATGAAAAAGGCTTTTAAAAGGAAATCATATGGTACGCAAACTTCTGTGCGCTTTTTGCGCCTGAAGAATCCCCAACTGACCGTGCCAACCACAGAGTCCGACTCAGATTCCGAAATCGAGAGCTATAGCAACCGTGGAAATAAGCTCAAGAAGAAGGCGCGATTTGCCCGTCAAGGGCAATTGGTTCCGAATAATGGCCCGAGCTCCTATAAAGAGGTTCGTCACATAGACAAACCCTCTTTACCCATCACTGACCTCATCAGTATGTCGAATACGCCGGCGTGTGCCGACCAATCCTTTGTCGTAATCCTCCCTTGGTCGACGAGGAAGGATATGAAATAGATAGCGACGATGAGGATGAGGAGCGCGTACACGAAGCCGAGGCCTCGGCCGCAGAGTTGAATCCATATGCCAACATTCAAATAGAGAGTATGTCAATTTCTTTCAAAGTCAATGACACAGCTAATGAAAGTAGACATCCTTGCACCGCTTACCGCATCGACCGCCTTACCGACACATCCAACCCTCTCGAAACCCTTCACGTCAAAAACACTTACTCGACTCGTTGACCAAAGCTGTGACATTATGCGCAAAGAAAATCGTTCGTTGTGGAAAGTCAGGCATCTCCTGACAGCCCTTTGCGGCGACTACACTTGGGTCCCGTGCGAGATGATGGTCCGACCGGCAGATGTCGAGCTTTACACAGATAATCATATAGCACGCCATCTATTGGCTCTATCCCAAGCAGTATCAGCGCTTCCTGCAATCACCAATGGCGATATTAGTCAACAGCAAAATGGGGTTGGAGTTGGAGACACTGCACCAGATGCCACCTTGGGCATGGAAGGAGAACCCATGGATAACGACGCGGCGGAGGATGCTGATATAACCATGACAGACGCGGGGACGGCCGACCCAGATGATTCTCATCTCGAAGATGCCACCGATGATGTGAAAATGGATGCTGAAAATAATGTGGGCATGAACTCGAATGTTCAGAATGACGAACAGATGCCAGCTTTGCCAGCCAATGCTACTCAAAAGCTCAATGATCAAACAACAAACCGTGTCGTCGAGAGTTCGAACGAACAGAAGCAAGGCAACCCCGGAGCTGGGGTGGTCGACGCCTCTGCACAGCCTACAGCCGGCGATACGCATCAACAAACCGATCTACCTGAGACAATAGTACCAGACGCGCCCCTGGTTTCCGAAGAAGACGATTTCATTCATCCTTTGTTCCTTGCACCTGCAGGTGCAAGGCCAGATAGGGATATTGGTTTGCCAGATCAAGAAGCAGAAGATGTCCGGCGGCTACTCGCTCTGTATGTGCAAAAACAAGAAGAGGTCTGCCGTGGAGCAAAGAAGTTGTTCTTGGGGCTTCTCAAAGCTGAGCAGCTACGAAAAGATGTGCTGCACTGGTCCAAGGCAGAAGCTCACGCAGGGCCTAACCGAGACATGTCGGACGGTGAGGATTGGTACGACAAGGAGGAATGGGGCTTAACAGAAGATCTTAAGAAGGGGCAGGACGAAGAAGAGGAGGACGTCCAGACAACAGGCAAGAAGACGAGAAACCGACGCCAATAACGCTGGGTTCTCTTGCTGTAATGGGATGATAATGACTGATTCGTCGGGGTTGATTGTTTGGGCGTTCCAAGGATGGCGTTTAGAATATCCGCGATAAGAGCGCATGATTTTGCTACATCGATCGATACATATGAATATTAAAGCATTTTAATAATAGTTCCGATAACTTGACCCAGTTGTTCGCTAATGAGGCTTCTCTCCCGGCTTGGGCGGTTGAGTTGGGTGAAGAATGTTTGCCTTACTTTATTGGTTGCAAGGATGTTGTTCTGTGTGTGAGTGCCCGAATGAAAGCCGGGCAGCCTGGCCCCCGGGGTGGTTGTCTTCGGTTGATGTTCCTCTGAAGCTCTCTCGATCCGAACATTCTCCACTAATTCCCAGTACAGTACAGACTACAGAGTACCTGCTATCCATTATGACGCTGCTCTGTCCGTACCTACCTAGCCCGTAACCTAAGTACCTACCCCCGGCCCTTTCCTCTTCCGCTTTCCAGTCTCTTCCATGTGACAGGACAAGCAGGACAAGCCAGCAGAGGACCTGCTGCACCTATCCTAGCTCCCTAAGCTCTCTCTTTCTTCAGCTTCTCTTTTCAACTCTCCTTCTTCCATTTCCCCCATCTTACTGTAACAACAAACAAAGTTGGTTGTCTGCACTTTCCAGCTCTCTGTTCTCAGTGACTTATACGTGAACTCGTTACATCAGTGATCATCACGTCTACTTACCTCACTTTATTCTATCACTTATTGCTCTCAGCCATCATCATGGGCATCATGGCTCTTGGTCCGCAAGATTTAATCGACTATGTCAAATATGACAAGCAGAGTCTGTACAGTAAGTTGGCCTGGATTCTGCCTTTGTGTAAATAGCAGCGAATCTAATCCGGTCTATTCGCTCGTTCCAGTCTCAGCTGCCTCTATTGCCTTTAACCCACTCTTCTGGAAGTGAGTTACTCAGTCCCAAAGTGACGCCCTATCATTACTGACTTGTTTTTCTCAAGCATCGTCGCCCGTCAAGGTATGCAGAGCTCGTAACGTAAACACGTATGATACGCTATTGTCGACTAATACTGAACGGCTGAAAGAATACCACAATAAGCTCCTCACAAAGCTCTTTGGTGGGAACTCCAAAGCTGCCTGCTACGCCCTCGCCTTCACCATATTCTCTCTCGGTATGGTTCGCGACTTGATCTACAAGAATGCCATCTCCGAACAACCCACACACCCCGCCCTTGTCAGCGACTTCATACAAGCTGCCGCTGCCGCGCTCTTTATTGTCGGCAATGTTCTGGTCGTCTCTTCAACCTGGCGACTTGGCATTACTGGTACCTTCCTCGGTGACTACTTTGGTATTCTCATGGACGAAATGGTGACTGGCTTTCCCTTCAACGTGACCGGTTCTCCCATGTACACTGGCTCTACCTGCAGCTTCCTTGCCACCGCCATGTGGTATGGCAAACCCGCCGGTGTCCTACTCACGATGTGGGTTCATATTGTCTACAAGCTTGCCCTACGTTACGAAGATCCCTTTACTTCTGAGATTTACGCCAAGCGTGAGCGTGAGCGTGCTGCGGGTAAGAAGTCCAACTAAGCCCACTAGCTATGGGTCGCTGCTCTTGCAATTGAAAAGACCACACGAGTGGCGAGGGCGAGATAATACGGAGGTAGAGCCTCATTGTTCGCGTCTAAAAAGGCAAGCGGACCGAAGGTTGCATGACAACCCGACTTTATGCACTATTGTGCAATGTGCACCAGGTTGGCACAGGAAAGCTGAGCCTTTCAACAGGCCAGGTGCCTCTCAACAGGCTAAAGGAGTTTCTGGACACAAACAGACATCTATACCATGATGTTGCCGATATCAATCAGTCGGTGGGCATAAGGTACACTTGATCATATATACCAATACCAGACTTAACATTCAGATGTGAGACAAGATACAAGCAACTCATATTGACAATATCAACTCGATACCAACTTTTCATGGCCTTCTCCTAGTATGACTACGTTTTCCCTCTCTCCATATATGATTGCATGGTGTGACAGCCAGAAGTGTAGTAATTACAAGTCAACTCGCTAAGGACGCGCACAAGGTATACCGTAGTCATCAAAGTCAGAGGAGCGAGTATTTATCAGTGACAACCTAAAATGATGGCAAACACGAACTGTGGTTCAGTTAATGCACGATAAAATAGCGTCTGAAGCGTTCGGCTCATTCAATCATTCCTCATAAGTTGAATTGAGCATCTACTCTACATTCCAGCAGTCCTGTAACAGAATCTAGACAGGCCATTGCTCGTTTTTATTCCACGCCTCATGCACCATTCAAAACCAATAACCCGGTTTCCTTTTCACCAACAACATCGACTCCAACTTCGACCAAGCTTGAATATTTATGTCTCAGAGGGCTTGTTGTCGGGAAGCAGATCAACGGCGGTAGCCTCGACAGGTTTCTTCTCCTCGGTAGACTTTTGTTCAGTTGCGGCCTCGCCGGCCTTCTCAGCTTGACGGAGGGCGAGTTTCTGCTGCTTCTTCTTCTCCTTGGCAGCCTTCTTAGCCGCTGCCTTTTCGGCCTCGAGCGCCTTTTGTTTTCGGATCTCCTCACCACCGAAGGCCTCCCGCCATTCATCGAGCTTGGATGCAGGAATCTGTGTGAAGAGAAGCTTGGGCTCGCCAATCTTTTGGCCAGGCTTGATCAGATCGCCAGACCACGTCTCGGGGATCGATACAAGGCCAGGGCTGCCAATCTGCTCAAGGATAGCCTCAGAAGTCGAAGGCATGTATGGGTACACAATACTAGCCAGCAGCTGTAGGTGGTTGATACCAAGACCGATGACAGCAGCGCAGCGGTCGGGCTCGTCGACTAGAAGCTGATTGTTCAGCTTGCTATCTTGCAAAAGCTTGTTGCCAAGGGCGGAGATTTGCATAACAGAGGCAAGACCAGCACGAAGTTTGATGGCATCGAACTGGGCGATGAAGGTCTTGAGGGCCTCGTTGACCTCCTTCTTGTGCTCTTCTAGGCGTTCGTCTGTATACTTGGTGTAGTCTGGCACAATACCATCCATCTTGGCCTGTGCGAACTTGAGGATTCGCTGATTTAAGTTACCAAGATTTTTGAGGAGGTCGTTGTTGTTGCAGTCAATGAACTCCTGCCACTTGAACTCAGAGTCGGCAGTTTCGGGTCGTCTTGACAGAAGATAATATCGCCAAACGTCGGGATCAACGCCAGTTTCCTTGGCAGTGTTGCCGAAAACACCGACGCCGCGCGACTTGCTGAACTTTCCGCCTTCGTAGTTGAGATATTCAGTTGTTGACATCTTGTGAACCTTGGTCCAGTTCTCTCCTGTTCCGAGCTGGGAAGCAGGAAAGATGATGGTGTGGAATCTAGCGGGATGTGTCAGTTACTAAACCACTGCCTGGGCCCATCAAAGCTGCACGCGCTCGATCTCACTTACGGAACATTGTCCTTGCCCATGAACTGATAGAGCTTGACGTTCTCGGGGTTCTTCCACCACTTCTCCCAGTTTGTTCCGTCCAAATTGTCACCGTCTACCAGATTCTTGGTAATGGAAACATATCCAATGCAAGCATCGAACCAGACATAAAAGACCTTCTCGGCGTACTCCTCGTTACTCAAACCTTCGAGATCCTGAGGAATAGGAACTCCCCACTTAAGATCTCGGGTGATGCCACGGGGGAGGAGACCCTTATCGATCCATGACTGGGTGATAGCGACACAGTTGGCGCTCCAGTCTCCCTCCTTGCTACTCTTGTGGAACCAGGGCACGAGGAGATCCTTAACGGCGTCGAGTCGGAGGAAAAGGTGCTTGGTCTTTCGCTTCTCAGGGGTAGCGCCGTCGACCTTACAACGGGGGTTGATCAGGAAACCAGTGGCCTTGGCCTCGACATGATCGTCCTCTGAAGCACTGGGCTCACGCTCAGGCTCAAAAGGATCGAGAAGTCCGCCGCAAGCATCACATTGATCGCCACGAGCACCAAGGTCGTGGCAGATGCTGCACTCTCCCTCAACGAATCGGTCCGCGAGGAATTTGCCGTGGTTAGCATGTGTACAGAAGGGCTGAGTAGTTTCACGCTCCTCAATATAGCCGTTCTTCCAGAGCTCCTTGAAGATCTGCTGCACAATCTGTGTCTGCTGTTGAGTGGGTGTTCGGCCGAAGATGTCAAAGTCGATACGGAACCAGTCGTAGACTCCCTTGTGAAGGGCGTGGTACTTGGCGCAAAGGTCGGCGGGCGAAAGACCCTCTTCAAGGGCCTTTGTCTCGGTAGCGGTACCGTACTCGTCGGAACCACAGATGTAGATAGTGTTGTGACCTCGAGCTTTGCAGTAGCGAGCAAACACGTCAGCAGAAAGAACACTGCCGATGATGTTGCCCAGATGTGGGATGTTGTTGACGTAGGGAAGGGCGGAGGTGACGAGGATGTTTCGCTTGCCCTCTTCGGGGAGGATTGGTGTTTTGGAAGCCATTATAGGCGATTCAGAGTCGCAGTCACTGTATGAATGGACACTTCTGGGCAGTAAGGGGGTTTTGTGTTGCGAATGGTTGAATATTTGTGAGTCACAGAGCTGCGATAACGCCTTTGAAGGTCAAAATTCGAAGCTGAGATAGTATGGCGGGGGCGGGGGAGGGGTGATTGGAGAATCGGCCGGGACTCGGAGAGCGGCAGGTCCAGGGTAGGTTAAGCAGAGTTAAGGTAACAATTGTCCACATAATTATATTGTATCAACAGTCGCGTTATTGCTGAAAGATGAGTATACTGACGTTTTTTATTGTTCTTAGTATAGTAGGGGATATCTTCCCCAGAAGGATCATTTTAGTCTATCGCGAATCGTCATGGTAACGGTAACGTGAACTTGAGTCGTGGGGAATCAGCAGTTCATGAAACGGCGATCATCAGCTTTCATATGGATGTTTACTTGGATATAAGTATGGTGTCTTATCAATGAATAGCATCCATCCATCACGAAATCATCCATTAGTTTGACGTCTGTTTATAGCCTATCAAAAGCCTTGTCCAACTTTAATTGAAGCTACCATGTATAATATCCCCTTTCGGTAGACCCTGCTGGGCCCTGAAAGCTGGAGGTGACAAAGTGACGACAGTCACCCCACCGAAACTGGCAAGAGCCCCGCGTCACGGCCCGCGACCAAGTAACCAACCCCACTATCCCTTCTTCAGTCACGGCAGTAGCGAGCAGGTATGCGCCTGACTACTCCGTACTCCGTACTCCATTAGCTACCTACCAGCCTTACCTGCCTCGTCTAATAGTTACTCGTCACCCACAAGAAACAACTCTACCTGAAGTTGGTTCTCCGAGAACATAACTATCGCCTAGAGTTGCGTCTGAAGCTACGACTGTGTCGTCTCACTCTTGGCTAACCCCACATTCCTCGGTCTATCATCATTTATCAAACACCTGAGTTACCAAGAGCTATCGTGCCGCCTGAGATAACATCAACCTGACAGCGTTGAGGCCGATACCGCACGGGCAACGACACGACCGGAATTGAATTTAGACTTTGGGCAACATAGTTCGCTATGAGCGTGTTCGCAACAGTAAGTACACCCTATCCAGCTCTCGTATCTACGCGGAGCCATATAGTTGAGATGTTACTCATCTGTAACTCATATGAGCTATTTATATGCTTCTGGACCACTTTCAATACCCAAATATGGTATGAATAACATTTACATAGAAAAAACCATTTTCGGCTGTGACTGTGACAGTCGAAAACCTCACCTCCGAGGCATATGAAGAGGAAGATCTCAGTGGCATCCCTGAGCTCGTGGAAGTCATCACCTTGCAGGCTACTGGCCCCACTGAAGCAGCTCGCGCTATTCGAAAGAAGTTGAAATATGGAAATGTCCATCGCCAAATCCGTGCATTAGTTCTCCTGGATGGTCTTATCCAGAATGCTGGAGAGAGGTTCCAGCGCACATTCGTTGATGAGCCCCTGCTTGAGCGCCTGCGTGTTTGTGGCACTTCTGACCTATCTGATGTGGCCGTGAGGAACAAATGCAGAGAGCTCTTCCGCTCATGGTCGCAGTATGCTGGAAGACCGGGGCTCGACAGTCTTTCGCGGCTTCATAGGGTGAGTAATGACTGCTGCAAACTCCGTTGGTCATGTGCTTATTATAACAGGAACTTCCCAAAAGGAAGCAAGCTGTCACTCAAGAGCGATCGAAAGTTCTCAAAGAGACGGAAGATAACCCGTTCGTCGATGACGAACAAGAGGCTGCGGCAAAGGCTGCCCGTGACGCACGGAACGCCTCGGGCCCGTCAAGCTCAACCCCGACGTCCGGTTCAGCATTTGGCCACGCGCCTTCCAAATCTTCGTCCGGGACCAGTTCATTCTTTGGGAGCTCTAAGGATAAGAAGAAGGATAAAGACAAGGATAAAGCCAAGGGGAAGCGAAAGCCTTTCAACCTCGAGGCTGAAAAGGATCAGATGAAATCTGTCATCGCTGACTCCTCTATCGCAGCCACAAATTTGATGAACTCGCTTCAAAGCGTTAACCGCGAAGTTGAGCGCATTTCAGAGAACCAAGCCGCTGTTGAACGATTCGAAGCCTGTAAGCTCCTGAGACGAAAAGTGTTGCGTTATGTAAGTTATCTTAAAACTCGTTTTCGGGAACCAAGCTAATTGTTATCAGGTCCATCACGTCGAAGAAGAGCAGTGGCTAGGAGGGCTGCTTCATGCTAATGACGAGCTTGTCCACGCTCTCATGTCATTTGAGCAATTCGACCGGTCTATCGATGCGGATAGTGACTCTGATGACGAACTTGCTGAGCAAGCTCATCTGTACCGGAGTACGTATTCCCGTCCTTTCTGCGCGGGTTCCAACTGACTCTTTCCAGTGGCCACGATCAAAGGCAAGGAAGCCATGGCTAAAGCAGCGACCCAATCACCAACTTCCTCACAACCTCCAGACCTGTCCGAGTTGAACATCTCCCCTGCTCCTGCCCATGCAGCTCCTCCCCGTCCTCCCCCAATGTCAAAGCCTCACTCAAACCCGCCTCCCCAGCCCCCACGACCAGTAGCAATCTCTATTTCACATTCACAAGATGAAGATGAGGATGATGATCCATTTGGAGACTCGCATGCACTCGATACGCCCTCTCACGAACGTGAGCAGCCTCGGTGGTGAGGGTTAGGAGGTGCAAGGCAACATAGGTATGTGGCTTGAAGAGCTGCGGGTGATTATGTAGTAAAAAACAACTTAGCACTGGCCAGTGATGCTACAAGAAGATGTTTACCTATGGCACTGCGTCCCCAG